>VTPC01003991.1:41333-74062 GCA_011009095.1 Ignelater luminosus
TCTTGCCTATTTGGTTCATGTTTTATTATCATTTCAGCTTTTATTTCGTCCTGACTTGCGGCCTTCCCATTTTTTAATTTCTTTATTGCATTTTCAATCTCTTCTATTGATATCTCTTTTTTTCTATATTTATTGTATCATTTTGTTCCACATTTTGCTCGCTGTTTTCTTCACTGTCCCCACCCAACTTTTTAGTGAAGTACTCAAAACCATCTATCAACTTATCTGTTCTTCAGTCATTAATAGATTTTCCTCTTTATCTTCAATACAAATAATTTTATTACTCTTTTCACTTCTTGGCGTTTTCAAGGTCCTATATCATAGTTTTATATTCCCCCGGCTACTTTTTTCCATTTTCTCTCCGAAATGTTTCCAGTTTAGTCTTTTTGCTTCTTGTACTTTTTCTTTAACTTTTTTCTAGCTCATATGATTTATAATTTTCCTCATTTTCATCACTCAGGTATTTTTTTCATAGTTGCTTTTTTCTTTCACTTCGTTTTCAATTTCATCGTTCCACCAGGCCATACATTTAAGATGATTTTATCTAGTTACTCCGCATGTTTCCTTTGCAGCTTCTAATATATTATTTCTAAACAGTACCCATAATTCTTCGAGTTCAGAAATGTCATTCCACCTTAGATTATTAAATTTGTTTTCTAATCTTTGTTGGTAGTCTAATTTTACTTCTTCCTGTGACAATTTGTATACCCTTACGCTTTGGTGTATTTTATTTGCATCCTGATCATCTCCTTTAATTGTTGCATTCTGTCGTTTTTTAAATATTGTTTCAACAAAACAAAGATCACTTCCAATTTCGTGATTCCTTTCTACTCTTGTATTTTTAATTAATTTCCTGTCCTCAAATTTTATCAATACAAGATCTATAATTGATTTTTCTCCTCTACTTTACATTTCCCGGATATATTTGTGGATAACCTTACGCTCGAATATAGTATTCGCAATTATCTTGTTATTGTTAACACAGAAATCAATCACTCTTTGTTCATTTCCATTCTTAGTTTCTTCTCCAAACTTACCCATAGGATATCTGTCTAAGTCGGACTTTCCCACTCTTCCATTTAGATCACCGAGTAATTATAATTATTCTATTTCCCATTTTATTTACTTCTTCTTGTAATGTATTCCAAAAGATATCTTTTTGTAATTTTCTATCACTGTCTGTTGGTCCGTGGCAAACCAATACCGTTATTATAGTATCTTCGTAGTCTCTTATCTATCCTTAATATTCTCTCCAAGATATACTCCCACCTTTTCAAGCCTGCTTTAATAGTTTTACTACTGATGGCTCCTACTCCCGCTTGTGCTCTATTCTCATATTCTACTCCACTGCATGGGAATGTGTCCTGCTTCTAACGTTATACATCCATTTTTTTTTCTTTGTTTTTGTAATTCTCAATATGATTACTTCATATGGTTCTTCTTCTTTTCCCATAATGCCTTGTACGTTCCACGTGCCAACTTTCATAGCCGTATCATTTCCTATTATTCCGTCCTGCTGATTCCACATCAGTTTCTTGCTTCAGCATTCTCCTTTCCCTCTCCTTTAGCCATCCATTTTATTCACTTATTTGTTTTATCATCCCATATGGGCCATATCCACTTACAATTATCGATTATGATTTTTTTAAATTCTACAATTGCCGTTTTTCCTACATTTCCATCTTTCTTTGCCTGTTGCCATAGAGTTTTCTGTATTTCTTTCTTTTTTTTAGTTAGTTCGCTATCAATGTAGATCGCTTGGTTCTTCATTAGTTTTCGGCTTACTTTTATTTTTAAGTATACCTTTAGTTTCTCGGTTATTGATTCCATTTTAACAACGAACCTCCTATTTGCAATTTTCCTTGCTTCCTTTATTTTGGATTCAATCTCCATACTCTTTTTAATAAAATGTTTAATATCATTTTTGTTAATATTTCATCCCGTTATTACTGTGTTATTCTTCACTTCTTCCTTTTCTAGCATTTCAAATTTTGCGTGTAACTCCTTGGTTTTCTGCTTCAGCATCTCATTTTCATATTTGATTTCTTTCACTGAATTGTAGTAATCATTCTGTCCTTGTCTTATATATTGTATCAGTTCCTCCATATTATACACTAAATTCCTTTCGTTGTACCTATGTACCTTGTTTACACACTCTTTATTCGCACACTTATTTTTACAATGACACATAGGTGACCGCACACTTTACGCGTCACTATTTAATGTCAATTCACAAATTAAATGTAAATGTAAATATAGGTTCAATGTAACTGTGGGTTCAATTGCTGCGAACTTATTTCCGCGTGATAACTCCCGATATACGAGTTTATTATCGCCGCAAAATATGTCGCACGTCCGTCCTCTCTGACGAGCAAAACTCCTCCTTGTCAACCTTATTTCATTAAAAAGCATTCAAAACATTCAGTGGTATTATAAACAAGTAGGCGTTCTATTTGAAGTAATTTAAGTATACAGCCTATCTTGTAAAACAAAGCACAATCGCATAAAGTGTTGTCTGATAGGTACGATATTCCCAGTAACTTGAGTTTACCGTTTTTGCATATTCCTACTTGTTGTAGAGATCTTTAGTTTTAAATATAATAATCGGAGATTTTTTTGTTTAACTAATATCTTGATCGCCATGGATTATCTTGAATTATCAAGAAAAGGTTTAGATTGGTCTTTAAAAGAGGTAATTTTTTGCCAGTTTACCAACTCTCTATTATCTACCGTTTACGACATCCCAATTTATCATTGAATACAAACAACTGTCTTCTGCATCCAGTTGCAACATTACAACTCCTATAGAAAATTGAAACTTTAAATGTAAGATATTAAAAGTAAATAGATTTTTCTTCAAGGCGTCTTGTATTATAAAACAACTGCATTGTGATTAGGTAAAACCAACATATTCCAAAAGTAATGTACGATCAACAGAAAATGACGTCAAGTGTGTTATTAAAATTCAGCTGTTAATTGAGCACCTCAGCACATCACGAATCGTAGCAACTTATTCAACTTATCATACAACCTATCACTGAACAAATTGAGTTTAAGTTGTCATTTCTGTAATTCCGATTGACAGACTGCAGATATATTGTGCAAGTTGCTACGTCGATCCACGGCACATGTTGGTTTTAAAAGTGAGCCTTAAGAATTTTTTATGTGGTGGTCCTTTTTAGGCTTAACAAAGCTCTTTGAAGATTTTATAACCGCAAAGCAGATTATTTGGTTTTATAAGCGGTTGTATTAGAATGTTTGAAAATGTTCTAGAGATCATGTTAGAATTATACATCATGTAACTTAAACGATACATGGAAGCATAAAGCTCCAGTACTAAAAAATAACACGCTGAAAAATGAAAAAAAGCAATGCATTAGGAGAAATACAAAGAAAACATTGGGTTAAAGTGGACCTTAAAGAGATATATTGCGAGAGTTGTAACATAAGGGACAGACCAAGAAACTTATAAATGCAGATAATGAAGTACTGAAACGGTTTAGCAGGAATTAATCACCAAAGGGAAAAGTTTGAAACAATATTGTCTTTGTTAAACAAACTAAGGAAAAATCTAAGATTTAATAATTAGAGAATACAAACATTCTTGTCTCTCACAATCAGTCAATTTTGTTATCAACAATTTCATTTGATCGCACTAAACACTGTAACTCTGAATTATTTAAAAACGATTTTGTTGCTAAGTAGTTTAATATTACGAAGCAACTCTCGCGTCAATATTTTTAGATGTTTCTTAAATAAATGTTTACTAAAACGTTTATTAACATTTCTCTATTTTCTCGATGTTTCATTTTTGATGAATAAGTAATGTACCTACTAAATTATGACAAGAATTTCGAACTTAAACTTGATAAATAGTGTGTATTGCAATATTTTAAAGCGCTATCTTTAACGGAAATTTAAAGAGATCCACTTCATGTAAGCAGAGTCAACTCAAAATAAATCAAAGCACACAGCTATCCAGATTATAAATATCCATCATATATTGCACACTTGCACCCTGCACCTTTCTCAAACCACCTACAGCAACAACAACCCCCTTCGGTGCAGCGCCACAATGATTGATGTTGGCCAACGAGGGAAACTGCACCCTCCGTTCATAAATTACCTCGAAGCCCATGCAGCATGTAGCAGCAGAGCATGCAGCCCTTTTCCCTCTTCTAGTATGTGCAGCACTCCGTGACACCTATACACTGTAGGGGTTGATGGCTTCCCCCTTTCCATTACGCACGGGGACAATAGTTGTGTATTTTATAGGTATTATTGAATGCTATTGTTGTAATTAAGGTGGATGCACAGGTTACAGTTTAATAAGGGGTAAAGTGTTTGTTAATTTTGTTGTGTGTTGGCTCTTTATTAATTTCATTCAAGAATTTGATATGTTGGGCGGAATAATTTTTGTATCTGTTACCTATTTAAGTTTGGTTTATATCATAATTAACTGAAAGTATGTACTAAATACAGGAAAGATCTTCAAAACAACTTTGTTTCTATTTTAAATAACTGCAGTGTCACAAATATCAAAAGAAAATTTACTTTAGAAACGATGCTTTTGGAATCAAAATTGATAAAGAATAATACCAGAACCATCAAACTATTATATATCTGTTACATTATGAATTAAAAGATGTTACAAGGAAATGCAACGATTTTATTTGTATGTTTTCCAAATTTAACAAAGCAAACTGTTTGAATTTTGAAACTAATGCTGTAATCGCTAAATAAGCTTAGTATTGAGCGAAGCAAAATATTTTAAAAAAAGGTTAGTAATTTGTGCGTTTGATAGCTAGTACATAATTTTTTTCTGTAAGCTCATTTCAACATTGCTTTTATTACCAAGAAAATTATTTTGGCTTTGTATGACATTATCGATACTTCTATGGAAGTATGAAGTTAACATTTAGATGTTGCATCGATTGGAGCAAGTGATAGTGCTGGATAAACAGTATATAATGTGCATTATGGGAAAAGATGTTTCAGTCGAAGTACATGGAGATTTGCTTAGTATTTAGTAGCAGATAGTGGCTTGTGGCCAGATTTTGGTCAATCAACGGCGAGTAGAGAACTGGTTAATACACTTATCAGAAGCGATTTGAAACTGTGTAATGAACGTAAAGTAATGACAAATTGGTTTAGCCTGAAACAAAAAATTGCTATTTAGTTTAGTATTTAGAGCAGAGCTTTCGATACCGCTCTCTTTCAGGCTGAACGCATTTTAAGAATAATTATCTGTTCCTCATTAAGTTCCAATTGTCAATTTTTGACTATATCTTGCAACCTTCTTGGTCGTTTTTATTGAGTGTAAAATCTGTTTTTTTTTTGATAAATTACTATTTTACTAATCCTATAACTGATTGCGCTGGAGTTCTGCTTGATATTGATTACAAATCATTGATCGGTTTGAAACTCATGAAGCCGATAGAAAGAAGATCAAAGATTACTTACAACACATATTTAGCCAAAGCGCTTTTGTTATTTACTATATACCAGAAGGAGTTAAGTGCTTTAGGAATTATTGTACGTCGCTTACTAACATCTTCTGATGTCGTTTCAACATTGTTATATTAAAGGAAAACAAAGGAAAAGATCACAACATGGCTCCATAACCTCGAAGAGACTATAATCGTGAGATACCAAGAGATAGGAAAATAATAGAATGTACAGAATGTTCTATTAAAAAAAATAGACTTTCTGTGCCACTTCTTTTATAGAACACTCAGTATAGCAGAGACTAAATTTAGACAGTGTAGACAATCCTTTTATGCCAACTTTCCGAGTAGCATTTTCTAATATTTCTACAAATAACTATACTATCCTACGATTATAGATCGTCGGGCCATATCGTATAAAGATTTTTTATGAATGATTAACTGTGTCGTTTAGTGGACCTTCTACGTAGTATTTCTCGTTGTTGAAAAAGACTTCAAGATGTTTGGAAAAGTTATCAACAGGTGCAGTGTCATCTTTATACGTATGTAGACATAATCAAGACTTTACTTAAGATCCACTAGCATATTATTATACCGGGTGTAATGTGGTTTCATTTTTATTTTGCCTTGTTTGATACAGAAGTTATAATTATAGTAGAACGATATTCATCCAATTGTCAGTTTTTGTTTTTCTCAAATGATATCGTTTATTAATGAATTTATTTATTTAGATTGCAAACTGCAGCTTCGTTGCCATGGATAATAACACTTCCCTGCAAACATAATTTTGGATGTTTTATTTGGATTAATTTTAAGTGCAATCAAGCATGGTGTTGCTGATAAAAAAATGAATTAATGATACTATAACAGAATAAGCTAACAATATTACTACAAAGTAAATCTATGAAATATCTAACAGTGAACTGACATTATCTAGAAAGCTTATAAAATCATTATGGTGTCATTCAGTAGGGATGAGTAACATAAGAAAACAATCTCCGTAATCTTTGAATCGGCTAGGTATGTGATTTCAAATAATGATTGAAAATTCAGTGAGAGGAGAGAACTAAGAGTAGAAACGAGAAAATGCGGAAAGCTACGCCATCGTGCTTTACATGATCTAGATGAACATCCCGAAAATGAAAATAAGAAGTCTAAAGTTAAATAAAATATAAAGCCACCCATGACTGCTACTATAGAGCACCTAGTTCTCAAATATTGTAAAGACAACTCAGCTCAAAAGTGGCTCAAAAGCTTCTTAAAAAGATAATTATTTCAAATTTCTTAGGTAAAGCCCTAGGAAATGTTTTTGTGTAGTACACCTTTAGATACTAGTTGCAGAGAATCAGCAACTTAGTTACTTTAAACTTTTATTTTTTATTTTATTATTTTATTTTCATAAGATCTACACAATTGGTTGTTTTGAACCAAAGCAGCACTTTCGATTAGTATAAACATTTAGGATTCGTCATAACTTTACTGTGCAAACCATTTATATTTCAACTTGGGCAATTACCAAAGAAATTAGCCCCAAGAATAACAAGTGCATAACGATAATGTTTTTCTACATTTCCTGTTGGAATTAGTCACCATAGTGCCAAGCCATGATTAAGCACAATACAATATGTATTCTTTGATTAAAGAAGTCAAACACATTCATAACGGAAAATCTCTTCCTGGTATTTAAAACTAATCAAGAATGTGAATACAAGTGAACGTCAACAAGTATAGAAACAATGGCCGAGTAGACTGTTTACAGTATGCATTGATAAAAAAAACAAAACATCTTCAAATGTAATATTCTTACAATTTGTTGGAAAATCTAAATCAGGTCAGCTTTATAAAAGAGAAGCCATGGGAGGCACGCACCACAAATCTGTTCTAGGATACTAAAAATAATTATCTTAATAAAATCCTAATAAAACGAAGATATTATGAATGAGTTCAATCAATTTCTCACTAAACCAATGGTGAGAAAATCTGCCATTTAAAATTACAGACCTAATTGTATAGGATTGGATGAAAGCAGTTCTTTTAAACAAAACACAGGCATGCCTGTCTCTCTTGGTGTATCTACTTAACACATTCAAAGAAGATAAAACAGTATTGGTACTGAAACTATCTGAACCATTACACTTGTCTAGATTATTTCTCAAGACCATATGACCAAGCTGAAACCTACATAGTGTATTGCATAAAGAATGGGTGCCGCTGTATCCAATCGTTAAACTTGTGTTTCACACTTCATAGGCGTTCATTTGTCTTCATTTGGTTCTGATATTGCCATCAGACAACACAAAAAAAATGAAGATCGCATCACAGGGAAAAGGGAGACTCTTCTTATAGTTTATCGCCAATTAAAGGAAGCATGTGAAAGCTCTTATACAACTTCAAAACTTCTTGCAGTTAAGATTTTTGTCTAGTAATAATGTCCATAAGATTCTTAATGGTATGGCAAAACAAAGATAAAAAGAAAATCAGACGCCATAAAAGAAACGCAAAGAAAGTGTTTCCTATTAAAGGTTAGACAAATAATCGCTGAGTCCACAGACGCTTCTGATAATAAAACGCTTGATTTAGTCATAACTGCTCAGTTTGGGATTCAAAAAGAATCAAGAATACAGAAAGCTAAGATTTTGACTGACAGCTCCTTACAAGTTAACACAATATCATGGTTTTGGGTGGTAAAACAAAATTCAAGAAATAAAAAATGAGATATTCAGTGAAAGCAACTGCAGTTTTTCCAATAATATAAAAACTAAGCAAAAGGCTAGATTTTGATGACAATAGTTAGAAGGAAATTAATAAAGATTGATGGTTCTGTATTTTGTACAGCCAAATGTTTGTGGAAGCAATGGGAATGTGTATAATATGTAAATAATGACCAATTGTCAAATCGCATTGAATTGTATAACCCATTGTATAATCAATTCTTCAAATTGTACCATTTACTAAAATCTTAAGAAGTAACTAGAAAGGCCTTAATTCGTTCACGTTTTAAAATAAAAATCAACGTTTTGTATTTTGCACTTAAATCAGAATAATTGTGCTAATTATTAGCCTTGAACTACAAATTACAATTATTAGACAAGAATGAAGAATGTGGTAAAAGTTTTCTTTTAAAGTTTTTATTGCATTATAAATTTACATTATCCATATTGTAAAAGGTCAACAAATTCACCTTGAGTTTTTTAATTATTGTGTACCTCTAATTTGTACATTTTGAAAATAAATGAACTGCTTTATTTATCTTATACATTTAGACATAAATACTTTATTAGCCCTTAAGCTTAATGACGTAGGAGCATCAAATATTCCTTATATATGCTGTGATGGTTTTGCCCTTGAAAGAAACATGAACTTCAAGAATTAATTCCTGAATGAATGAATTTATTCAATTTGACTTATCAATGCTTGACAAAGCCCCTTTTGAAGCAATGAAAACAAAATTAAATTATACTAACAAAATGCAGTAAAGGAAAAAATGTAAAAGGAATGCAAATTAATATGAGATTAAATTTCTCTTTTTAGCATTTTAATGAAAGTGACAATAAAATATGATAAAAACTAAAAATAATAACCTTAACCTCTGTATTCATATTTAACCTTTGCTCCAAATTAATGTATGTATAAATACCTAATTTAGTTTATTATTAGTAAGTTCTATGTCCCATCTATTTTAGTGACCCACAGTATTATGCAATACACACTTGATTATAACAATAACAAAACAATAAACAGTTGTTCCTCTGACGTCAGTCAACGAGGGTTAAGTGGTTAAATGAACACTCGTTTAGTGGCAATGTTGTGTACCCATTTAATTTGCCATCACATTTTATTGTACGACTCTTAATATTAAATTTTGCTTTTTATTTCTAAAAAAAGAAACTTGCTCAAAAAATGACGTAATTTTTAAATTATGAGTTTATTAGTCGGTTCTAACTTCTTAAATATGCAGAATTTTAAAATTTTCTTTCGAATTATAAGTTAAAAAAGAAGTCATATCGACAAGAGACAATTATGTAGGAGGACTTTATATCTATTTGCGGTGCGTAGGAAAATGATTCACCCAGGGCCAGCTGGATTACAGATAAAGAAAAACCACACAAAACAACAAAACTCTCAACTCTTGTCAACGGTAAACCAACACGCTGGCTACATCTACAGGGTCAGGAAATGGTATGAACTCGGTTCACTCTTCTTCACATGGTGAAAGATACATACGCATTCTTGTATGTACTACATATGGTACACTTGCTTGCAAAAATTACGAAACGATTCATGTTGGTTGTTGTTATTATTAACATATTGTGCCAAAGTTGGATGCACATGGGAAAACTCCAACCTTGGAACGATGTTAATGAATAATGATGATGAGATTTCGAAATTATCGTTGTAAAATGTGTAACCATTCTATTTTTATTACGTAGATTGTGTTGGAAGATAAATACATAAATAGACGTGGGTATATCCATCCTATATAGCAATCGTTAGGCAACCCAAAATTCTTATTTATGTATGTACGGTTTTACAAATTATGCGTAGGATTTATATAAGAAATTGTAAAAAGTGAAATTACAACAAAAATGCTTGTTTTAATCTTTGTAGTTTATTATGTATCCGGATTCTATTTACAGGGTGTTTCTTGTTCTAGATAATTTATGTGAATTCATTAGACTGTGGGAGTTTGAGCTTTTCTTTTACGTTTAACTAACTAATAAAACCACACTTTAGAGGAAACAGGTTATGCTGCTAAATTTTAAAATTACGCCAATAAAAGAAATAACCTCTCGATCTTAGTTCTTCAATTGTCTGATAGCAGTAGCATTCGAAATAGGAGCAAAAGCTGTTGTTTCTCTATATGTGTACGTTATAATACATAAGAAGTTATTTCACTTAAAGAAGTACAGATGTTGAAAGAGCAATCAAAAGAGCTCCGAGTACATTGTCAGTTTGACTAAAACGCAATAACCTTTGGGTCACACGTCAGATAATTTTACTAAGATAAAGAAAGTTAGTTTCGCTATTTCGAAGGTATTCGTCTAAAGTGTTTGCTGTTATTTTTCTCCTCAAACTGAATGAGTATAATTGTTATTTGGTCATATAAATCAAAAAAGTTTCCGAGGATTCTTAATATTTTACAAGACAAAGCCTAAAATTTTGGCTGCTCTATAAAACCAAATGTCAAGCATATCAAGATAAAACTTTTGATACCCTAGCTTATCACGAGTCTTGGTGAACGTCTAAAACACTGATCAATAGACACTTGGTATCTGATTGCTAAAAATCGTGACCGAAACCTTTATAAATGCTCGATCTTAAAAATTTTCATTTTTTCTTCTATTCAAATCGATGACTCATAAAATAGCACCAGCATTCAAAGTAATTTTGAAGACATGTTAATAAATCCAAGGTCATAGCGGTGCGAATGTGAACCAAAACTCTCAAAAATCTTTTGGTTGAAATAGGTTTTACCAGAATAGTAATAACATAGAAATTTGAAGGTGTCGAAAATAGCTGAGATGTTTCAGTGTTGTCCAATTTAATGCGTTCTTAGATCCATTCCATTTTCAAAGTTTCATGCTCAGCATGCTATTTGATTATGTATTCATTAATTGGTGTAGCATAGGAGGTACTCAGAGCTTAATCTTAAATAGGAAATTACAAGACCAAGTCATTCCTGTCTTACTCGTTAACTTGCTCAGGTTGATGCCAAACGCTACCTTAACCAAGACTACTTAGAATCTAGACTTATCCTTTCTAGCAAAATAGTTTAATTCTATTTTCTTTTTCGTTCTTACAGAAAACTAGAAAGCTTAAATGTTCATAGCTCACTCATTTTGGTTCTCAGATTAGTCGGTCTCTGGAGATTACCATAGATCTACTATATGTAGTGATGATAAAAATAGCGTCAAATCTTTGATTTCACTTTTTAATCTATCCTTGTCAGCTTCCTTTTTGATTAAGTAAACATCTTCACTACTGCAATACTTCAAATTAAGATTTAACTTGCATTTTTATATTTTCTCCAGATTTCTAACTTTTGATTGCCTTTTGCGTATCTTCTCAAGAGGGTATTGTAACTCATCATGTGACAAGATATATTCGTTAGCTTGAACAGTTGCAGTATTTTTGGCACACTACTATAATTAACTATAACTGTGAATCTAGACTACATAGAATTTCTTGTGAAATCTCACAAGTATTTTTTATCAATTCTGAAACAACAATGCGTTATAGAAAAAAGTATGTGGATTGTGATCTCTAGACATGATTCATTGTTGCCTTTTTCCTTAAGACGCGCTAGAAAGTAGCACAGATTACTTCTTGAATGTAGTTCGTCTACCTCGTTGGAGACTTATCTCGATTCCTCCATTCTTCTACTTTACTGAAGATTGGTCATTTTTCTGAACAGTTATCATCATCCTGCATGATCTGTTTGATCAAAAAATTGCTTTTAATGATATTGTCAGCATTATTCGTTCGATTACTAGTATCTTGATTCGAAACATTCAATAAAAGTGTTTGTTCCATGTAAACATATGAACAGAATTATTCAAGTTCAAATAAATGTAAGTTTCAGTGTATTGCTTTTTCCTTTTTGCTTGTTTGTGATGGTTCTCCATTATGACAGACTTTGCTACACCTATTTCCCTTTCGATCCCTATTTTACAATTATGTTGTTAATTGTCAACTATTAGTAGTCAAAATCTAAATACATTCTTCTATTTCGGTAACACTCAAGGTACCTGTTTTGCTTTCCTAATTTTTACGACAAAGTGATGACTTTATAAAGGGTTTTCCAATAAGAGGTGTTATTTTGATATTCAAAGAAAAGTGCCATTTTTTAATATAAATGATCGGATGTTTATTTCATTATAAAGAGGAAGGTATGCCGTTAATAGTGGAAAATAACATCAGGCAAATGACCACCACGACCACGCTTACAGGACAATATCCTTTTCATGAAATTTTCCATAACCAAATCGCAAAGTGGCTGCCCTATGTCCTCGATAGCCTCACGAATTCCATCTTTGAGGTCTTGAATCGACGCTGGGCTGTTGGCGTAGACCTTCTCTTTCACGAGGCCCCAAAGAAAGAAGTCGCAAGGTGTTAAATCACAAGATCTCGGTGGCCAATTGTGATCACCTCTTCGAGAGATAACACGGTCCGGAAACTTTTTCCGTAAAAGATCAATGGTTTCGTTGCTTGTGTGGCACGTAGCGCCGTCTTGTTGAAAGTAAACGTTGTCCAGATCAATACCATCCAATTCCGGCCATAAAAAATCGTTAATCATCTCTCGATAGCGCAATCCAGTCACCGTAACTGTTGCTCCAGCCTCATTTTCGAAAAAGTAAGGTCCAATGACTCCGCCGGACCATAAACCGCACCAAACAGTCACACGTTGAGGATAGAGAGACTTTTCAACAATAACTCTTGGATTTTCTGAGCCCCAGATCCGACAATTTTGCTTGTTGACGAAGCCACCGAGGTGGAAATGGGCCTCATCACTCAAGATGATTTTTCGATGGAATTCTGGATCATTTTCATGCATTTCAACGACCCAATCAGCAAAGACACGACGTTGTTGATGATCGGCCGGCTTGAGTTCTTGTGTTAACTGGACTTTATAAGCCTTAAGACCCAAATCTTTATGCAAAATACGGTGTAATGACGTTTGTGGAATGGCTAATTCCAAAGAACGACGAGGAATGGACAAACCTGGGTTTTCTTTAACACTTTCGGCTACAACAGCAATATTCTCGGCTGTTCTTGAGCGACGTGCACGGGTTTTATTCTTCACATCACTAACTTGTCCCAAGAGCTCGAATTTTTTCACCAATTTCTGTATTGCGGTCCGACAAGGTGCTTCACGGTGACCCAAAAATGTTCGAGTTTTACGAACCGTCTCTGCCAAATTTTCACCATTTTTATAGTGAATTTTAATAATTTCAATGCGTTGTTGAAGCGTGTATCGTTCCATATTTATTAATGGCGTAGTTTCTACTTGTCAAATGTCAAAAAATGATAGCTTCAAAAGTGACATCTACCGAAATAGCGGGCTATTCAAAATAACACCTCTTATTGGAAAACCCTTTACTTATAACCATCTTATCAACTCTAAAATATTTTCTCTGCTGAACTCTATGACTGTAATATTGTGCTCGAAATTTGAAGCTTTTTAGATTTTCGCTGAGATGCTCTCATTCAAATCATCTAGTGTTGGTTTCATAACGGTATTGAATAAGTCTGGGGTAGCATGGTAGACCTTTGTAGAGCTTTGCAATTTGGAACTTCTTTTTTCAACTAATTGCCTCATTTAAAGGATCTGCTTTCTTGTGACTCTATTTTGCTCTTTCCATTTTGGGTATCTATATATATTATATATCATATGCATTCAGTCCCTTTCTAAAAGCTCAACGTCTTTCAGATTTCATATTATTTGTTCACAATCGTGAATCACAGCGCCTTCTTCAAAGTAATAGATAGTTTCTTACATACTCCATTTTTGGACTTCAATATGTTTTACAATGGCTACTACGTGAAAATTCTTACATGGGCGTAAAAATATCGTAGCCAAAATTAGATGTTTCTTACTTCTGTTCACAAAATTAACCTTCTACAAAATTTAACAAAATTCTTATCTCGGCAATTTTCAGTTTATTGATGAAGCAAATTTTAAATATTAGCTTATAGAGTTTCCTCATTATTAGAAATCTTCTTAGATTTGTCGACAATTATTTTTACGGATCTACTTCGCCTGTTAATAGTTTCGGTTTCATTTAATTAACAATCGAATTTTATGCATTCATTTTTTCTTAAATTTCTCGAATGTTCATATTTTGTACGTCAGGTTTATAGCATTTCCCAAACTTCATTTTTTAGGGTTACAAAAATTAAAATTTAATTTAGATAAATTATTTTCATCAGTACACGTGGGTAAAAGGGTTATGTTCGAAATTCTCCCTCGCCTTATATTTCTCCCTTGGCTCTTGCCACGTGTATCATTCCTTTCCTGTTCAAAGTTGGCAAGCAAGAGGGACTTGAGGGTGGTGCAGCAAACTAAAACCAGGATCGTGCTTACTTGGTTTATATAGGAAGTATCTTTTCGATAATCTTATCTTATTCTCTAATTTAAAAAACTGCACGTAACGCTGCATACTGAGATAATATAAAAAATTGACAAATAAAATATTTCTGATAGAATTCTATGCTTTAATTAGAATTAATGTAAGATATTTACCACCAGTACGGTTCTGGATGACCCGATGTTCCCTGCACACGCACCATGCATGCAGAATATACAATTGCACGCCCTGGGCTATTGGTGTTTGTGTCTGTTATGTGTGTCGGTCCCCAACTGACTGCAGAAGACGGACTGACAGTTGTTTCGTACGATTTTTCCAGCACCTGTTTTTTAGTATTTTTGTATCCCTCTAAGACAGATCTGATAAAGGCCACACATGAAGTAAGCTCTATTGGAATTAATTTAAACTTAAATCTCCGAAATACTAGTTTTCGTTTGAGTTTCATAAATCTTGTGAACAAACTAAAAATGCACAAACCATTGGGAATTTTAGGGATGCAATAAAATCGTGGCAAATTCTATTAAATAAGAACGGTCATATTCTAAACGCCTTATTCTTTTCAGCAGTAAAATAGTTTTACCGCTTTATAGGAGGTAGGAATTGCTACAATTCATTTTATGACATGCCAATATTCGAAATGACCAGAATATATCCTTTAAAGAAGCCATCCCTGTCCCTGTTTTCTTTTTTTTCTTCACGTTTAGAAGTAAAACGTTATAATATAGAACTTCGTTTTTCACCGTTAACTCCCATAAACATATTTTAAAAGTTTTAGGTTCGATCTCTCTGTCCCTTCTTTTTGCATGTGGATCCCCGACTGACTCGGTTTTAAATTTTGAATTTTATTGGTTAAATGTCGGGTTAGGGTCGATGGTCAGTTATACAAAATGTTAAGCCGACAGGATTTTAGGGGTTGTAAATTGTTGGAAGGCTTTTTTCACTGCTGTAGCATATTTTAGTAAAAAAAATGTTGTTAATAAAATTTATTTAGAATCTGGATTTATTGCAGTCGTTAGATTTTTTATTTGAAATCTATTTTTTATAACATTGGAAAATTGGATTAATTCCAAAGTTTGAACCTATATCTTTGCAAATAAATCTCGAAGTGGTCCTTCTAAAAAACCACTTGCAAAGAGCAAATATTATATGAGAGTACGAGAAATTTAAGTAAGGTAAGTATTTACGTAATAGAAGAAATTTTTCTTGTTTCGAGTTCTTGGTTAAAACCATCGGAGGAAAGGTTCTAGATTAGCTCTAAGAAGTTTTAAGTCAGTTTAGTCTACCTACCGATTAGTCCAAAAATGTTATACATAATTGTAGAGTTGGTTACATTTGACTGACTAATTCAAACTTAGTACCTATGTTATTATTTTATTAGGTAAAGAAGAAACTACAAAAACTTGGAATTCCATAGTTTTTTAGAAATTCTTGCCTATGTGAACGAAGATTCAAGAAATTCATTTAACCAAATGCCGCTTCTTAAAATAAATGCTAACTTAGAGAATTTGTTTTGATTCAATTAACTTACTGATAATCTAATACAGTGTTAAGATGATCAAGAGAAGCTTTTGAAAAACCAGCGCGATGATTTAATTTTGAAAAATCACCAACGGCAATCAACCTTCCTCCTCGGAAAACCATTATATGGAATGAAATTTGAATAAGAAAAATATATTTGATTTGTTAATTCTTCCAAACAAATTTGGGCAAGCCCAGGGAAACAAGCTCTGGAGCCAAAACAGTCTATTATTAGGAGACCAAGTAGGGCCAAAATTCAATATCTCAAACTTTTACCAGATTTAATTTTAGAATACTGTTTTAATTATTTCTGTGATGCATTACCAAACTTTTCTTAATTATTTGGGAATTATTTTTCTGTAAGATTTTTAAAGAACAATTTATTAAAATATTTACCTAATCTTTGCAGTTTTATTCTTCTTAACCAATTTTTTGTAGTCACAGGAAAATTCCAAACCTTTAAAAACTCAAACTAGCTCTGCTTCAGGTGTAAGAATTTTTTAGCAAATCTGAGTCATAGTATCATATAATATACAAACGAATCAAGGCATTGACAGGGAAATAAAGGAATAATGGTTAATTCTCAGCATTGAGTCTATAGTTTTTGAAGAAATCTAATGATTCTTGTGACTGGCAGAGAAAGGGTTCAAAGAAAAATGGATTGGGTACTATTTGAAGTCGAAAAAGCATAGTTTGTAGGTACAGGGCTTAAAAATTAGTGGATTATCTGAGAGCAAGCGATGTGTCTTTAAAGATGTTCTCCAAGTCAAGTGACAAGGTAGGCGATTTTTTTCTTATTTTTTGAGAAGAGAACCTAGAAGACATTTTTAAGTATTGTCACACAGCCTGTGAAAATTCGAAAGAGTGTCTATCAATGTCTACCACATCTGTTCCGATAAAAACTAACAACGATCTTGCCAAAGCAGAGCGTAAGGTGCTTTACACTGAGCTTAGGAGATTCCTCTAAGACTTCAAAATAGACATGGAGATTTATCACTTTTCTGTTTGAGGCCCCTACATTACAGGAGTTACCGAGTTGGTTGTTACGTCGAAGCATCCTTTGACACACTGCAGTATACTTTATACCAAGCTGTTTTTACATTGAGATTGGACAAACCTGAAGCAACAAACAATTACACTAGAAAAATTATTTCTTGTTGTGATCAATTGAAGACTCTTAAGGAGGTGAACCCCGGGTGGTTGCAGGCTAGATTCACTTGAAAAAGTATTCCTTTATAACATACAGTCTATAAAAAATCTCGTTTGAATTGAGCTTGATATTCTATTGATAATAGGTCTCTGAGCTTGCCTATAAAATCTGCACTGCAAAAGGCTATAGGGAGCAGACCATTTCCTAGCAGTCTTCAAACACTAATAACACTGTTTCAATAAATTTTGTATTCTTGCAGTATCTAGATCGAAAGTTTGAATAATAAAGTACTCTTTTAGGCCCACTTTTACAACTATTAGTTAAGTTTATCTATTGCCATGGAGACAATTGTGAAAGTAACAGACAACAGTTGTACCCATGGCAACTAGATAAACTTGTAAAAGTAAACCTCAGACAAACTATATTTCCATAACGAGTGTCGTTGTTCCTGATACCGAAGCCTTTCTGGTATAGAAATTTTCTTATTTTAGTCTTAGACTGTTTTATTGTCATTAGCCTATCAAGATTAAGACATACGAGATTTTGTATTTCACTTACTCTGGAATACCCTCCTCGTTTGCTTTTGTAACATCTAAAAGGATAAACAGTGTTGCTTAGGAAATAGGGGTCACCTATTTATATAAGGAAATAGTAGGCATTAAAATTTCTTTTTTCACGTGGAATTATAAGTTTTGTGACACAAATCAAGCTCTCCTTTTTGCCCTTGTAGCTTGTCCAATCACAGTGTAATTACCTGCTACAGCCAATAACTTCCATAGATTGTATTTCCTCTTTTCACATCCTTGCCTTTCCTAGAGATTCTCGTTCTTGGAGTGAAGGGGCGTCTTTTCCGAGCATCTAAAGTATTAATGAAACATTCTGGTTTTGCTTTCTTTTTCTTCAAGTAGCTTATAGAAGAAAATTGCGCATTTAAGAAGTCCGAGTTGTACTAAGCCTGAATAAAATTGTTTTTGGTAGTCTCAGCTACTACCATTCTAAATATGTTTTAGATCTATTAAGTCGTACAGTTCTTATAAGATTGCTATGGTAACGTTCGAAGATACAATTGGTCAGCCATTAAGATTGATAGACACTGGATCTATAGTTAGAGAATCTAATAAACAGTAGCTGGTTTAAATTGTATTATGTAATAAAGTCTTGGTTCGAATGCTGCATAGAAGATGTTTACCGGAAATAAAATCGGTTCCAAAGAGAGAATCCTGAATTACACCAGATTTTGCCAAATGAGTTTGCCCAATACGTACGGAGGAAAAACACACTTTGAAAAAGAAGTAATTTTGAAGTATTATTTCAGGAACAAATAAAACTAGATGAGACTGGAGCAAAAAATGGTTGGATACGGAACCATGGCTGGAGCATGGAGAAGGTAGCGACCTCTTAAAGAATGTAAAACTCTTCTTAGTTTTTGTTGTTTAGGTGTTTGCTCTATGTTAAAGACAGTTGTTTTCAATTAACTTACACTATTTTATAGTGAGTAAACATAGCAACAAACCATATTAAGAGATTCTAGCATAATATGAGGTTATGAGCACCAACTACATCTCTTCTCAAGTTTTCTACAAGAATCTGAAGAAATACATTTTAAATTTAAACAAAATTAAGAAGATTAATTCAAATTAATTTAAATCATTTTTTCACATGTTTACTTCTAAACAAACTAAACCCTGCCAGTGTTTGTAGGAAGAAAACATTAGCATCATATGCAGGTATCTCAAGCACGTAGGTGAAATAAGGAAGGTCACCGAAAATAACACTTGAACACAATTTTTTGTAACTGTAGGAAACTATTCTATATTCCGTGTAGGTGTGATCCATTATTAGTCATTTTCTAACTTCGATTATTGAATACAAAATATTGCAAGATCTTAGCACAATGCGGTCAATCTAGTTGGATGCGTTACATATTTCGTTGGAAGATTCCCTAAACTAGAATTTCTAAACAAATCATTGAGATGCTAATTTCTAAATGTTTCCCTTTTACACATCAAAATTGAAATAAGGATTTTCCAATAAGATTTTCAGTTTTATAGTATCCATTGTGCATTCATAAAGTAGGACATTTTGAGAAACAAATTTAAAAAACCTTAAATTTAGGTTAACGACTTTTCAATCCTTGATGTTTAATTTTAAATCAAGGAACATAAAAAACGAGTTCGGTAAACTAAAAATCAACAGGCGGGGTGACGAACCTATCCGAACCCTTATACATTCATCCCCGTGTTATTTTTTTCAATTACTTTTTGAAAAGTTTTGTTTTCTTTCCCCTTTATCGTTTTTCACTGCATTTATTTCTAAGAAGAAAAAAAGAAAAATTTATTAGTTAGAAATAAAATCTCCAAATTAAAAGCACGGAATCGTTATTATACGCTGTCGAACTTATTTTATACAACGAGATATCTAAGAACAAATAAATATTTTATCGTCAGAAGTAATTTTTAAAAAAATATATTGAATTCCCAACATAACAAATCGTACACAACCAACTCAATTTGCGAATGAGCATAAATTCCTCGTGTCGAAACAATAAAAGATAAATCAAACATCACTTTTACTTCTGCAAAAATTCGAATAAAAAGCGAGAGGTACCAATATTAACGCAATCCGTACGAATCGCCCTGTTTTATACGAGAATATCCCCCTTTGATGCTATCGGAAATATCCCCTTTAATAATAAGTTGGACAAGGATGGAATTATAGGAGAAGTTCGTGAGAAAGAAGAGAAACAACAATGAAAGGGTTGCTATAAACTGAGATAGATTTATCTGGGAAGACCATGGTAAAGACAAAGATAGAAAATAATATCAAACTCAATTTAAGATAGAAAAGGATAGGACTAGAGAGATATTCTGTGGAATAAATAAAGATAAGCTTATAGAGGATGTGACAGTGAGTAAAATAAAGAGGATGGGATACAAAAATTCACATTAAAAGAGAGATGGAAGATTTGAAGTAGGACAAAGAAAGAGTTATGTGTTTGTAGACTGAAAAGAACAAGGATGAAAATATTTAAAGATATCTCTGGGGTGATCGAGTGTGGAAGAGAGACAGAGCAAAGTAAAAGGGGATGGGTTTATATTTTATGAGAGAAACGAGCTTCAAAATCCGCCGGGACGGGATTCGAATTCGGGACTCCTGTATGGAAAGACGACGCTTTCCTCTATTTGTTTCTTATACGCGTGTTTGTAAATGGGGCAAATTTTCAAAGTTATAATTTGTAGCAAAATTTTTTCTTAGCTGAAAGTTATAATTTATTGAAATTAAACATCAAGGTTTTTGTTTTATTTATTAAATGTTACAAACTTCAAAATACAAAGACAAATATTTAGTAATTCTAACATTTTAGTTTCGAATTTCTTGAAATTTAGAATTCATAAAGGATAGTACATTAAACATTGGGTTTATTTACTTACTTTATAATATACTTTCTTTTATATTGCGCATCACATGAACCTATGAGGAAAGAAAACCCTGAACCTGTAATTTTGTGATAAAATAATGATGGTTACCTTCAATTTTCAGTTTAGTTATTTCAATACTGAAGAAGTGAAGACAATTAAAGTTGTTCTTATTTAAATAATTATTATGTTTTCGATTTCCAAAACAAAATAGCTTTCCACCTACAAAATATACTTGATAAAATTGCAGAATTATAATTATTCTATCAAAGATATAAATTTAGCTTTTCGAGCTACTCCAACTACACCGCTATTAGAGATGCCGGATGGGGATTATTATAAGATGAGTTTTCGTGCGTTACTTTTGCCTTTACCCCTCAACATCCTAAAAGAAAGGAAACTATACCGAACATGCCCTATTTGGAAATACTTAATGCTATTAAGAATCGCTACAAATTTCAATTGCAATAGTTTTCATAGAAGGTGTCAAAAAACTATAGAATTTCGTTTCCCCAATTTATGAAATGCAATGACATAGACAATTCAATGACAGACAATGAATACAAACCAAGGTTTGATGTGATTAGGTTATTACAGCATGTTAATAGCGACTGCTTCCAGTAAAACTATACTACTTCAGAAAACTCTCAAATAGAACTAATGTATATGTTTTAAGACCAAAGCACGGTGCAGTGATGTTCCTTAAGTTACCGCAGAAAATCCAAAATTGTTTAACAACAAAGTTGAAAATAAGTACTTATTGGCAAAATATAAAATATCGAAAATAACCCAATCCTGTATCTGGAGCTATTTAAACGGTTTTTTGCCATATTGCAAGACTTCTTTATAGGTGTGCACTGATATACCATGGGATTTTAACCAAATGTCCAAAAGTCATATAGTAAAAAAGACGACCTTCTTTCAGCAAAAACATTGCATTTGTAAGAGATGGTTCTGTGTTGTATGGCAGGTTTTGTTTTAATGCCGAAGAAATATTTTTAGAAATCTATGAGCTCGTTGTAGTTGTATTTGTTAATCCAGTTCTTTCTCGCTTGTTCTTCACATGTCGTTTTAACTAGTGAGAACGGCTGTAGATTGAAATAAGACAGGGTTAGGTATCGTACGAGGTGTGTGAGAAAAGTAATGAGACTGGCAACACTGCGGGAGATCTGGCAACGTTGTGTCTACCGGCCTGTGCTAAACCAGTTTGTTTATCGCTTCCACTTCCTCAGTACGAGTTACAACTCCGTACAGCTAACACATTATTTTTGACAGCGCCATCAGTGAAGTTGTGTTTTTGTTGTGTGTTACAGAAATGGAGCATCGGAATTTAGAGCAACGTTGTGGAATAAAGTTTTGTGTTAAACTTGGTGAATCCGCGAGTGTGACTTTTGAAAAGTTGAAACAGGTCTATGGGGAACAGTGCTTATCAAGAGCACAAGTTTTCCGCTGGCACAAATCATTTTTGGACGGCCGAGAACACGTTGAAGATGAACCTCGCTCAGGGAAACCTTCAACTTCAAAAACTGACGAAAACGTTGAACGTGTGAGAGCTCTTGTGAGATCAGACCGTCGTTTAACAATAAGGATGATGAGTGAACAGTTAAATTTAAACACTTTCACCGTGCATCAAATCTTGACAGACAATTTGAACATGCGAAAGATTTATGCCAAAATGGTGCCGAAAAACCTCACAACTGAACAAAAGAACATTCGAAAAAACGTGTGCGTTGATCTTCTTGAGTAGATTGCCAATGACCAAGAATTCTTCAATTGTGTGATCACAGGTGATGAATCCTGGATATTTGAGTACGATCCTGAAACAAAGCGGCAAAGCGAAGAGTGGCACACTCCGTAATCTCCTCGGCCGAAGAAATGTCGAATGAGCAAATCAAAGATCAAGACCATGCTGATTTGTTTTTTTGAAAGTAAGGGTATCGTGCACAAAGAATTTGTTCCAGCAGGACAAACTGTCAACAAAGTGTTTTATAAAAGTGTCCTTGAAAAGCTCAGGAAAAGAGTGATTCGTGTGAGACCAGACATTGCAGACAAGTGGATGCTTCATCATGACAATGCTCCGTGTCACACAGCAATTTCCATCAGTGAATTTTTGACCTCAAAACGCATTACTGTTGTTCCTCATCCCCCCTATTCACCTGATTTGAATCCTTGTGACTTTTTCCTTTTCCCGAAATTGAAAGATGTCCTAAAAGGACGTCATTTTGGAACTCTGGAGAACATTCAAAAGACTGTGACCGACCAGTTAAAAGCCATACCAGTTCAAGACTTCCAGCGCTGCTACCTAGAATGGGAACAACGACTCCGCCGGTGTATAGCTGCCCAAGGGAACTACTTTGAAGGGGATAACATTGTTGTTTGAAAAAAAATAAAAACTTTAGTTAGTATGAAATCAGTCTCATTACTTTTCTCACATACTCGTATAGTTGACGCTTGTAAGAACTAAGAATTTTAATAGAGGCAGTGATAAGATACCAATGCAGCAGGAAATCAAAATACGAAACCTACTACTGACTACTAATCATATTTTCCAGCTTATAGACGTTGTTGATAAACTCCTTGTGTGAAGAGATTGTAAGATCATTAAAAGGCCGATGAAGAAAGAAACTCTATTAGTCAAGAAGCAGTACCGGGAAGATCTATATTGAACATCAATAGAAATCAAGTCGATTCACAGGGAACAATTACTATCACAGTAAAAAGGCTTAAAAAGACTTCCATAGAATTAACGCCACATGACTGGAAGACGACTGAAAAACGGCCGGAAGAAGAAACGCATAAGAAAGAAATGATGTGACCATGGCCATAATGATTCTTTGGAGAATTTGTATAAAAAAGTTTCATCAGCAAGCAAAAACCGGTTCTTGAACATAAACAGATCAGAACATTGTGGAATCTCCAAATGCGACAATCTTACATGCATCAGATAATTGAAATACTTATACATTAAGAAGTAAGTAATAATAACAGAAGTTTTAACTTGTTTGCATGAGAGAATGTTGCAGGGTGTATTCGGATGTGTTAGTTGTAACTCGTACCATTGCTTTAGATTTCGTTCTTTTTAACTGATCTGTAGGTAATTAGAACGATTACATAAACCTTTCAAAATCTACCCATGTAGACAGGATTCCTGTTAAATTACATCTTCACATGAGGCCCTGGCCGGAATCCGAGAGAGATCCCCATTTCTGGTTTGGAGTTCGAAGCAATCACCCATGTCTGATCGGGGTCGCTCACTTATAATGAGCCTTGCAGTGCTCAAATAGTTAAGACTGTGAACGACTTATTTATAGTAACGTAGGTATAGCACATATAATTCAAAGTCTAGGACTTTTAAACCAAAAGATCTTAAATGACTGAAACACCAAAACATCAAAGGTACATGCATTTGTAAATAACCTTGATGACTTTGAAATGGGTAACCAAAATCACGATTGACAATCTGAAAATATTTTTGTAAATTTATAAAACGTCTTTGGAATTGGAGATTGTTCAACAAATTGCAAGATATCATTTCTTTCCATTATTCAAGACAAGAGTACAAAAATAAGAGATGCTGCATATGCCACATCATTGAATAACGAAGTCTATCGTCTTTTAAAGATGAGGATATTTTGGAAATTTTCTTAGAAGATTTGAAAATGAACTTGATATCAGTTTTAAATCATCAATCATTTTAAATTTCCTTCTCTCTGCTAATATGAGCCAAATTCCTTCTTTCACAGCTCACGATAGGAAAGACCAAGGTGAATCGGATCGCAAGGCATACCAGTTCACAAGTTTGTATCAGTCTAACTTCACATGATGATACTGATATACTTTCAACCGGTGCCTAGAAAAAGAAAGCCATGGACAAACAACTTTTGACTAATCCTGGCACACTTCCTTCTGTCATTTGACATGATGCAACTGCTGTGGCTATAAGGAACATTTTTTTGACGGCTGGGAGCAAAAAATACTAACATTGCCAAGAATCCGATTTGACATTTGATATGTACTAAAAACAAAATCTAAAGAAACTGCACTGGAAAAAAGAAAGTTTTTTTTATGAGAATCTAATCTACAAACCAGTTTGCTTCCAATTTCTAGGATAATCAGATAATTCTCGTCTTCCGATTATTTCATATGGGAAATAAAAAATGTTCTGTTTTTATAAAGTTTTATTGCATGAACTAAAAGTCAAAGGTGCCATGATTAAGAACCAGAAATTAGCGATGATACAAAGTGTCAGGCTATTTTGGCAAAAACTCGATCTTCTGAAGAATTTACAAGTTTTACGATATTTGGGTGTGAGCCCAACACCTAATCTTGGATTGTGCATTTGAAGGAAGTGTTTCAAACACTAAGGCAAGAATTTTTGTCAGTGACATCACCTTCAAATTTTCATATTTTTTAAATTTTAGAATAATTATTTATACCGGAATTGGGAAAGGCAAAACAAGCTGTCTAACACAAACGGAGCTAATTTAGATTAAATGAGATTAAATGTCAGCACTACACAACAAAACGATTTTTATAAAGAATATTCGTTTATGTAAATGGAAATCAAACCAATTATGTTTTATAAGATATCTTAAGTACAGAGAATGTTTAAACTCCATAATAAAGCAAATCCATGTATCATAAAAGAGTAATTACAATATGAAATATTGAAAGTTTAATTCAGAAGTCTAAAGCTAATTCGATTACAAAATCAAATAAAAAAATTCACTTTATCGATCCCGAAAAATACTCTAGTGGTTCGGATCTCCATTTTTGAAAATCTTCATTATATTGTAAAGGCAAAAATTTAACAATTGCATTTTAAAATAATAAACGTCTTTATTAGAAAGAACAGCTACATTAATGTACTTACGAAAAAAGTAAGGCGAAGTTCGGCTAATGACATGACGCATCAGCCGTTCTTCCACTTAACCTTGCGAAGGAAAAATAATAAGAACAATTAAAAAATAAAGAAAAATAATAAGCATTAAGAAAATTAGAGGAAGGTGTAAAATATATCATGCAGAAACTATGATACTATACACATTAAGTATTGTTTTAAACTAATTGTCGTAACAAATGTTGAAGTAAATTTTGCTATGTTATAACTTATAAGAGCTTACCCAACTTAAAATAGTAAACAGGTATTGTTATATTTCCCCGAGATTTTAGACTCACATTATGAACATCCGTGCGATAGGTAATTTTGTTATACAAGTATGTAGGTGCTTTTGTGGTCAAGATTTTATGATGCAAACAAACACTATGCAGCAGCCTTCTATTGCACGTGTTAAGTTGGGCAAAACCCTCTCTAATAATTAGTTTTGCTTCTCCATTTGTAAGATCCCTTCTGTTTAATTTTTATATGAAGTAAAAGGTTTTGAAACCTTTTTCTCAAAAACTGTTACTAACCGTGGTCTTTCGTTCTTGTACTTGCTTTTCCAGATTGTTTGGATTTTGTTTCCTCCTTTCTGTTGTAAATATTGAAATTTCGTTTGAATTTTATATTCCTCAATTTTCGAATTACACCGAGTTCATTTTTTTCGCTCTTCTCTCAATCCCATAAGAATTCTGCATTTTTCGTCAAACTATGCAGCTTATGTCGGGGATTTATCTTGTGCTGCAGTCTGTTCGAGGCTCTTTCTCTTACATTTATTTTCATCCTTCTTGCTGTGATACAATTTTAGAAGAATTATGAATTTGGGCAAGTCATACCGAGTAGAATAAACCTACTATAATAACTATCAGCCCAAGAAGCTATTAAACATTTTTTCTTTATGCATTTTATATGGTCTTTTCAAACAGTACTGTGCAAATTAATGAAGCAATGTGAGAACCACAACATTCTTCATTTTCTACTACTTTTTGCATTTATTTAAAAAAATATTAATAAGATAAGATCCACACGGCTTTTTTGACCTGTATATAAGAATCATCGAAATTAGCCTGCGGTTTTCGAGATCTTGAAAACAAGTTTTTCGAAAAAGAAACCATTTTTGACACTTTGACCCGCTCGTTCTCCGAACATACATAAGTAGCACTTAATGAAATCTTCTTAAATCACTTAATCAAAGTGGCAAAAACCACCTTTTTTCGGCATACTCATTTTTTAGATCTCAAAAACCTATAAGGCCCATTAAAGACTATGGACTGTAACCCCTCTTCTCGGTAAAGGAAGGAGGGGCACAGGTCGAGAAGAACTGTCTTATTATAAAATAAAGGATTTTGTATTTCTTACCTTGTTTCAATTAATTTGCACAGTTTGTAGCTAAATTTGTTTTTTCAGAAGCGCATACTTGATGAGTTTGTGTTTATCCTTTCTTTATGACTTAGATGATACAAAAGAGACAGAAGAAATATTACTTATGCAACTGGAGAATCACAAAAGAGACAAGTTGAGAAAACACTGATGTAGACATTAATTTTCAAATTGTGAGCCACGGTCTCCTGGAGACCCTTCAAATTTAAGTTGGAGAACTCTAAGATAGCATTTTCAAGGTACTATATACTATGCAAAATGGTAGATCTCAACATCTTTATCTTTCATTTTTTATTTTGAGAGTCTCAGGTATACACACTAAATTAATTAAATACGCCGTTTCCTGAAAGTATGTTAAAATTTATTA
The DNA here is from genome assembly GCA_011009095.1 of Ignelater luminosus. Lineage (NCBI taxonomy): Eukaryota > Metazoa > Arthropoda > Insecta > Coleoptera > Elateridae > Ignelater > Ignelater luminosus. The sequence goes on from VTPC01003991.1 coordinate 68,580, forward strand.
CATTTTTAGATTGCGTAGCTCGATGTAATAATAAGTAGCATAAATACAAAAGTAAGTAGGTATGGTTTACATCTACTTTCTATTACCCATTATAAGTAATTTTTTGAACCCATTTCTCAAATACATTGCTTTTGTTAATTTTGTCAAATTCAAAAGTCGGCCGTTCTCGAAACGTATGAAAATTATTTATTTTCCATTCACTTACTAGCTTTTTTTTTCAAACGATTTCTTTTTTTAATTTGTGGATATCCGTAACATCTACGTACGTACTTCTATTACATGTCAAACTCACATTTTGCATGAAATCGATACTTTCCTATATCTTGCCAATATGTGCCACTTTGCAATATTTGCAATTAGAATGTAGTACAACAAAATATTGCATTTACCAAAATTTTACGTAAGATACTTATTTCTCTAGAATTATGAAATATCAATATTTTCACAATGTGTATAAAATATTTAAAGGTCGTTTTGCAACGCTATAGAAACATTTTTTGCTATTAATACAATCATAATTCATAATGCAATAATAAAGTAATATACCAGTCTTGAAATTCCACAAAGAAGTAACAATCACAATAATCTCATTGTTAATTAATTTCTTTATTCTAAGAAAGAGAATATTGCATAAATGAGGAAATCATCTGCCAGTTATTTAAAGCAATAAAAAATAAAAAACATTTTTCCCCGATTAGCAACATACTTGCAGCATCACAACTGCTCTATGCAATTTCTAAAATGCATTCCTCTCATTTCTCAAATTGAAACTGTAATGGTCTACTTCATTTTTCTTATTCAGCATGACCTAATACATAAATAAATTAGTAATGCTTTTGAGATTCCATAATTGTTTTGAATTGTGAGCACTTTTCAAGAGTTTTACCTTGCCTTCAGCTTATTTTTTTTCTAAACAAGACTTTATTTTTAAAATGTTTATAAATTATTGTCGAGTAGGGTTTTTATAAACACCTGTGTGCAAACAAGAAAAAATGCACTGAAGTATTCTTTGTCATGATTAATTAGGAAATTAATTCAGATGAAATGCGTATTCAACAATTTAAATCTAAATAAATCTCGTAGTTAATGAGATTTTTAATTTGAAATCATTTTTATACGTCTTGTATTATTTAAAAGCCTAACCTCAAATTTTCATAATTGTGGTTAGAAAATACCATCGTACATAGACAAGAATAACTTTTTGGTATTTCCTACTAATAAATAAATTTAATTGCGTAAAACTACAGTACGGGAAAGTAATAAAGGATTTTCTCAAAAGTACATATTTACAAAGAAGATATATTTTGGCAGTCACTGCTTCACTAGAATATCTTAAAACATTTTCTAACATTGAATGAATGAATCCAGAATAGTGAATCAGAAAGTTCTGGTTAAAAATACTTTTAAATCTGCAGTTTCTTTTCTCATTTCCAGTTTAAGACGAATAACTAATATGCAGCTGACAAGAGATCTTACAAATAAAAATGCCTTGGCGCTGTGTTCAACATTTAAAAATTCCGAACTCAAAAATCCGCAATGCGGGCGAGCCCTAATATCCCAGGCATTTTAGACAAAAATTAAAATGCTGAAATTTTGCACAGTTGCTCTCCAATTACCTGGGACTCTGGAGAAGTACGGGGAGGTATGGCACTGGAAACGGTTGAGCCTGTGTGGCTCAGATAAGATTCAAACGAAAGAGGACTAGAGTAACGTTAGGCTATATACCATAGCATCCGGAGACGCCGGAAGTACCCAGGCTTCGCAAAGTTCAAAAATCATTTCCTTTGTTTTCAGTTTTTTTTTGGCTCTAGCCCTCTAGGCAGGTTTTAAGGCAAATATTGCAAATATGTCCCAAAACAATTTGTTTTTTACAAACAATAAGCTTTCTGTACAGACAATTAGAAATCTCTAGAGGTGAACCATAAGAATCACTTACCTACGATTTTACGGTTATTTAAAAATAACAGGTTGCGACTAGTATTTCACAGCTCCAAAAGTAGTGATCCGTCGATTCTGTATAAAGATGGCGTTAACTAGTTACTCGAAAGAACTTTATAATTATTCGAATATATTTCAGAGAATGCTTTAAAGCAGTCGAAAATGATCGAGTCATTACTTAATTACGTTTACTTCTTGGCCTATTTGTTTTTATTACGGTTTTCGTTCAAACTTGAAGAGCACGCAATCAGCGCGATTTAGAAATTTTAGAAGACTAGTTGGAGGACTGCGGTGCTTTCAGAACGCGACGGAAAACCTTATCCTAGTCAACTGGTATTGTGGCTAACAATGCAGTAAACTGTCGCAAGAACCATTAGTCAAAATACTCTTGAATACATCGCTGGAGGTAATTTTGCTGATGTAAAACTGAAAAGAAATTGGAAAGTAAAACCTACGGATAGCATTAAGGTGCGAAGAAAAATCGTGCCTATAAAAACTCAGCAATTATTTATGCGGATTATCCGTCTCGTAAAAGAGACATCAGACCTGAAAAGATATCTGATGTTTCAGTAGCCGACTTCATTTTTCGACGACATTTCAATGCGCAAAACTGCGAATTCCGCTCTGACTTCTGTCTTGAGATCAAGTGATGCGCAGTATGAAATACAACCCAAGAGTGAAGTAGTCACCAACGGAGAATACTTTTTACATGCAGTCTTGTGGTCTCAACGGAGTACTTATGATCAAATTTGTCAGTATCTCGTACTTTACTCGACATTTGCAACTGTCTTCCACTAAAGGAGAAAAAAATGCGAAGAACTTGTAGAAAATCAACACCAAACATTACCATTAATGATAAAATCGTCGCCGCGCGGTCCCAGTGAGACTTTCTTCGAAATGACAAGAATAAAAGATGAGCTCATAAAACTTCTCATAAAAAGCTTTCTGAGCGCTGGTCACACAGGTAGAACGGCGTGCATGAGTTCCGTGTTTTGATTTTTATCCCTTTAATAAAATCATTTCTGTTGGATTTATTACTTGCAACAATATTCATATCGGGCTTACCTCCAAGTACAGCAATGATTAGTTAACTCTTTAAAATCGACATCTTGGGGTGGGCAATAACTGGATGATCACCTTGTTTCCACGCCATTAACACTTTCTTCTGCGACAGAAAAGCTACTCCATTTAATATCGTGCAAGTATTGTGCATGGTGCGAATGAAAGAAAGCGAGGTTTCCATTTCAGGAAACATCATGCGGCAATTGAAAACAGAGGTACAAAAAGGAGACAGCTTCATTTTATAAAATTTTCAGAAGACGTAAAAAGTTGTTTATTTTTAAATTTTTTTCCAGTAAGATTTCTTGCACTACTGAGTTATAGTTTACTATAAAACATATTATGTGCAAACTTCAAGCTTCCAAGTCAGTTAATAAAAGATTGATAATATCAAAGAAAAAGCTAAATTTGTAAAAAGCTTACTTAGTAGACGATAGCATAAGAATTATTAGTAATAATGACGATAATATTTGTAATGTCCAGCAATTAAGCACCTGTAAAGCTCTTCTAGCTAAAGTACAAAGGAGATCAGCGTGTTTCATACTGTGGTCAAGGTTATCTTCTTCTTTTACTTTAATAAAGAGTAAGCCGTAAACAACTCTTGTACTACGTCCATATCTTAATGCGAAAACGGAACAAATGGTTCCTACTGTAGATATTTGGTTGCTAGCATTTTACGAGATAGAAGTCCAGAATAGAGGTGTAAGTCAGGATTTGGTCAAATAATTAAATATAAACTTCAATTTGCTGCAAAAAAAGAAGGCAGCTCAGCAGTTGTTTCCTTTTTGTGCCGAATCAAAATTGGGGTTGCAAATATTTTGTGTATAACTCAAGTACTTCCATGGCGCTGTCTTGTTTTTGCATCAATCAATACGTCGCGCCGTAGTTTATTTAATATCTATTGCTATAAAACTTGAAATAGTCAAGGAATGGACCTACCCTCTCCAATCTTCAAATTAACAATTCAAAATGAAAGTGAAGACAGTGACGCTAAAAATGATAATTAAAGCTACTCTTTACGCAACCTTAAGCAACAACTAAAATTTTTATAGGAAGGGAAGTCCCCGAGATTAGTCTGTCGTAACTAATACTCATGCTTTTTTCAGGGTTTTGAAAAGATGGAGCCCGACACATGCCCAAGTACTTCAAATGACGGTGTCTAAATCTTCATTGATTCTATTCGTATATTCCTTCAAAATGTTATTTTCGAGTTTTGTTTTCATATTTTGGTTGTCAACTCAAAAAATAGTAGTACAAAGGGTTCTAAGTCACGTTGGAATCGGCGGTAACGAGTGCGCCGATAACCACATCAACGAAGGTTCTGAGATACTCCAGTCCGTTTCCCTGGCGCCCCTGTCAACTGCCCATGCCGTGATTGATAGCACAACCTAGCTCTGGCTAAGTAATCAGTACAAGGAAGTGTCAAGAGGGAAGAGGTGGGCAAAGACTGTACGACCAAGGCCCCTTACCCAGGAGCAGACCCAAAGCAGCAGCGGTGCCAAGTGCCCACTCTGTGGCAATGGAAGACAAAACGCGGCTCGGCGCTCTCCTTATAAGGCTCACTCCCCGAGGACAGAGCTGTGGAAGCAGATGGTGCAAGTTTTTGAATGTTACAGGCACAGCTCTTCCGTATCTTATTTTTGACAGGCACAAAGTACACTTTTCTTCTCGGATGAGCCTGCAACTTTCTAGAATATGATGAAGAAAGTCCTCAATTGCTGTCTAATAATTTGCTGTTTTCGTTATCAACAGAAGTGGCACAACTTCAACTTTTATCATTAAGAAAGAACAAAACGCCAGTCTTTAAATCAGTGATTCTGTTAAGAAAAGCATAGACACAACTTAGTAAATGGTTTTATTGTTTTTCAAAATATTTGCCCTTAGCATCAATACACTTTTGAATACGCTCAAACCAATTTTCGAAATATTTCTTCCAATCTGAAGCTGGTACCTCAGAAACCAGTTGCCTAAATGCCTCAACGGCTGCTTCGGGCGAAGAATAACGATCACTACGCATCTTGCTTTTAATTTTCAGGCACAGAAAGAATTCATTTGGTGCTAGATTAGGCGAATATGGACGATGCGACAGCAATTTCACCTTTTCACTGGCTAAAAGTTAACAGTTTGTGAAGCTTGCATTGTCATGGTGAAGAAGGATGCGCCGATTTGGATTGTTTTTTCTGATTTCACCGATGACTTCCGGCAAACAAATTGTTGTGTACCAATCAGCGTTCGCAGTTCTTCGATCCTCTAAAGCTATGGTTGCCACATGTTTAGAAACACTGCAGAGTAGATCCAACATTCGTCACCAATAACAGTGTTGTACACTAAATTTGAATGACCTCGGTTGGATTTCTTCAGCATTTCCTTGCACGAATTCACACGATTTTTTTGAGCTTCTTTCAAATTATGTGGAATCGAGCGACTGCAAAGCTTCCGTACGTTTAAATGATCGTGTAAAATCGTGTGTATTGTTTTCATGTCAA
>VTPC01003991.1:74462-158880 GCA_011009095.1 Ignelater luminosus
AGGTTGAATTGCCAACTAGAAGTGTTTTGTTAGAAGAGGCCCTTTTGAGAGTGGATATCCAATGGGAAGAGATAGAAATACACTGTTTTTTCATTTGTTTTTTTTAGAACGAGGAGAGGACTTTCCGATTTCGGCTTATGTTAGCGTGAACAATCGAAGAGCTACCTCAAAACTGGTTTAGGGATATTACACTATGTCAAAGTAATATGAATATCAAGGCAGTTTAGAAGAATGAGAATGTTTGGACAAAGTTGAGATTTAATTTTGGTCTTTTTAGATCTCTCTCGATTTTATAATAAAGAATGAGATCAGATGATCGGTTCTCTGCTAAATCTCTCAAAGAGTAATGAGACAGAAATAGCTTGGGAATGTAACTCGTTTGCGTTCGCCTGCTCAAAAAGAATATCAAGAAAGTTTGTCAATCGACGCAAAATAAAGAGTTCCGTTGATTACCGAAATTAACTTATAAACAAGCACTGTTTAACAGTTAAACTTTTAACTTAATAAGCATCTCACATACCAAAAGTTTGCGCATAATGACAGTACAACTTTGATCGGCGAATGTGATATGTGAAAGGTTTGATTGGTCTTGTAGATTAGACAAAGATATTAATTACCGGGAAATTCATATATGTTAGATGTATCAAATAAATTATTTTTAATAACGTAGTTTATTTAATATTCATAACACAATAATGTAAAGTTTTAAATCAACCATCAATGTTAGGTTAGCATTAAAAATTAAACGAAAGTAAAATTTTAAAACTCTTCGATCTCATTTTAATCTTCATTATGGGTATAGAAATGTGTATAATAATATTAGATTGATAGTTTTTGAAAAGCCATCATAGAAATCTACAAAACAGCCATTATTTACGGTTAATAATAAAGTAAAACTAGAAAATCCAGAAACATGTGTAACAAAGAACGAAATTACATATGATTATGGTGCAGACCCATGCTTTGTTTCCATCCTCTCGTCTACAACTAACCAGTAATTTTTTAAAATTCCGGTTAAAAATTATAGTTTTTACAGTCTAGCCGTGATTGACATTTTTCGTAACAGTTTTTCTTTATCGTAGCACAAACTTTATATTATACTTCCTTTTTTTACATTTTCTTATTCATTGTAATTATCGTTTTTGTTTTTTACGTATAATAACGAAAATAAATTTTTAATTATTTATATACGTCCGAAATGTTAAAGATGATTTCCGATTGTTAAGCGTCATTCAATTGTCTTACTTCCTGTGATTTCCAACGACGATTAAACAGTCGAAGTATAAGATCTCGGTAATCAAATCTTTTAACAAAATCAGCCTTGCGTGAAAATAATCAACAGGGCAAAAGTTGCCGGTTTCTAAATTATCTAACCTATTACTATTATTAACGAGGAAAGATTTAATAAAAAACAAACCACAAATTAAATTATTTTTTGTTATTAAATTTAAACTTTCTTCTTTATCGTTTACATCTTCAGTTAACCCACATAATATTACTTATTTATAATTTATCAAAACTGAATTGAAATTTAGAATGAAAAATTAAAGATGAAACTTAAAAAAATATATAAATATATGCATAATGCATTATCCATATTTTATTATATACCTGCCGGAAGCAGATGCAGTGACGTCACATGTGCCCAAAATGGCGTTCGTTACTACTATCTCTCTTATAACACAGGTGTTCATTAGAATAAGGGCACCGTAAGTACAACATTGAAACTTTTTTTTCTTAATTTCTACTCACCTATTTACCAGGCAAACAAAATAATTCGTTATTATACGGTAGCAGTAGCACCTTTCTAGCCGTTCTTTGCAACCAGGACATTCACCCTATTAGAATTTCAATTAGCAGCTTAAAAAATATTTCCAGTAAAAAAGATGCTCCACCTGAGGCTGCTTTAAAGATAGTAGATGTTTATCAATACTAAAAATGAAATTCTATAGGTGTACATTTTTTCAGAATTAAGTTTTTTTTTTTATTGAAAATAAGTCCGCTAAATTGGGTTAAATTAATTTGTACGTTTCGTATTTCAACTAGAGGCTAACGGTTGTTTCCAAGAGGATATTGCCTTATTGTGTTAGTTACTTTCTTAAAAATAAAGTAAATTAACTCGTATCTATCTAAAATAAATATTTGTTTTAGATATTAGATCACAAGATATTTTAATAACAAGATATTTGAATGACAAGGTACCTACTATGCTTTAACAAACAGAGCAAATTATTAACTTAATAGGTATTGTATTATGTTGTATCCATATTCTTTGTAAGACATCAGTAAGAAGACAGAATATTAGAACAAGCCACTACTATTAGGAAGATTTGGACGAGACGCCCAAAAATTTTCTAGAAAATAACCACAACTAAATTTTAGACAAGATTTGCTATACCCATAAGTAGTGCGTGTACAGCAGATCTAAAGCAAAATTTGCAGGGCCGATTAGTACTTTGCAAGACCTGACAATACTTTGCACAAGCCGGAAGTACTTGACAGGACCTGGTAGTATTAAGACTGGGTCACGCAGTAGATAGACAGTACTTCATGTAATTCTCTTTAAAACCATATACAATATAAACAATAACTTCATCAATATAAAGAAATAATTTTTTTGTTGATTGTTTCCTGATAAATGTCCTAAGTATTGCTGAGTTATTGTGAATTTCAAAATATACGAAGATTGAAAAGTAATCAAGGACCAAGGGAATAGTTAGAAGATTTTGCAAAAATCAGAACTATTCCAAGATAAAATACGCTGGTTACAAATTGACAATTCGTTAGGATCTTTTTGTGACTCAGGAAAGTAAGGAATTTAATGTTTCAGTGTTTTGATAGTTTTCCCGTATGTAGAAAGATCGTGAAATTAAGTGTGTCAATTTGGTTAGTTCATTTTACAATCTTTCAGGAAGAACTGAAATGTCTAAAATTAATTTCAAAACGAATAATGGCGTCTTATGGAAGTTTGCAATTATATGACACTAAGATCGGCAAACTAACAAATTCTATGAGCTCATATATATCTACCTTGATACTCGATAGTATCTACATGGCATACAACATGTCTTATGGAAAATGAAACAGGTATTTCGATAACTGTATTATTTTGAACGAGTATGCGAATAGAACAAAAACTGCTTGTGTTGTATTTGTTGAAACAGCTGAAAGAATTTTATGTATTATACTTTTTTTAGCCGAAGAAGAAAACCCTAATACAGTTTCGACAAAATCTTCTTTGTTTCAGTTTGGAGACAATTGGAAGCTACGAGTTGTGAATATTCTAAGAGTTGGAATCCAACATCAGTAGTATTTACAGTTGATTGAGATATAAAAGTCTAAGCACAAAATTTCTTTCTTTTGTAGTAGCAAGATCTTCAAGACAAGGGTAATGCTCAAGATTTCCTCGACACTGCCTCCATAATTTGCCTTGTTAATATGATGAATGAATATCTTTACACGTGTTTGAGCATTGTCATCTATTATAGTCCACGCCAAAAAAAGTCGGAGACTCTTTAAGTAGGTGCCTATTAAAGACTGCTTTTCTAATGTAATTCTGTTCCATATTGCAATCTTTACTCATGCTCTATAAGGATTTCATAGTAAGAATTATTCAAAGAGCAATAACATAGATTTTGCTACAACTTATTGCCAGCTTTTTTTCTGAATACGACCTGTGCAAATGATGTTTTGAGTTTATAATCTATAGAACACAATAATCATACAGAAAATTGAAAACACCCCATATAGTTCCAGTCTTCCAGTTCATGAATTGAATGTGCAATCACACTAACGCTATGTGAGCAGCGCCCTTTTCCCGAGAAAGCACCTGAGGTGAGGCCTGGACCTAGGGCATCATGACATTTGGAAAGGCTCCTCGCAATAGTCTGAGCCCCCCTTATACTAGGTACCTGCAGTGATGTTGTCGAGACTGAGACTTTCTCAATCTGGTCTCGAACGCCGGGACGAGATTGAGTAAAAGTCTCGTGTCGAATTTTTGAGACGAGAGTAGAGTTATCTACTTCCAGACAAGAATACTTGACATTTTATGGATATTTATGAATGTTTATCTAATACTACAGTAATATGAGAAAATAATTATTAGAATATGCCAATAAAAGATTACAAAACAAAACTGTTTACTAAAAAAGAAAATTGTTACATAGTAATACAGAAAATAGTGTAGCATATAAAATAATAATTAGGATTTTGTTACATGAATAATAGTACTATATATCACAATATATTTTGTTTCATGAGATAACCTATTTTTATTTTTCTATTTAAAAAGAGCAGGTCGCTGGCCATTTTAGATAAGATTGGGTTTCTAACACCATTTGAACGTTTTTGCCTTTTGCTCTCTTTTTATACTTGAATGAGATGCAATTCCCGACACCAATTAGCAGAAGTATCCGTATCAGTTGATTGTTCAAAGAGTGAATATAAATCAATACAATTGTCTAGAAAGTCATTTGATTTTTCCATAGCAATGGTTTTTGTAAGAATTTTTCATGGCAAAATTACTTTCAAGGTTTCTCGACACGAGATCAAGATGAGAGTTCGTACGTCAAGATGAGAGTAAGATTTTTTTTCTCATCTTATGGAATCACTAGATTCCTAGTAGATAGTAGGCCTTAGAGCGGTCAAATAGTTAAGATAGCGCTGTAAGTGAGTGCCCCATATACAGTGTGTCCTGCCTATGATCGGTCGCTAGTGCCACTCCTTATTCTAGTAAGAAAAACAAAGTTATCATAAAAATAAAAAATCTCACCGTGCACACGTGCTTTGGGGCCGTCCTTGCATAGAGTAGATGAGGCAAGCTAATATCTTTCTGTTCTTACATAGATCGAAATGTTTGGAATTAATTACTGTTTACTTATAGGAGATGTCTTACCGTTTGGAAATATATAAGCTAGTTATAATTGGCTTTGGAAATCACCTATTGTGGAATAAAGCAAACATTTTAAAAACGTTGAATTAGCTACAATAATCCCAATCTGGAGTGTCTGTAAAAATCCTACCGTAACGTTCTAACAGATACCCATCATTTGTTCTTAAAAACTCAATCCCTCAATTTCCTACAAAAAATCTCTTACACATGGTGAGTTAGCGGAAGCGAAAGCATCTTGGAATTGCTAAAGATCCCAAACTTAAATTGGCTGAAGCATCCACAGTAGTAAGACAATAAACCTGACTTTTCTTTCGGTATCTCTAGTCAAGAATTAGTTTGCTAATTTGAAACTTAATATAGTTACGGTTTTGATAACAGAACAATTCTAGAAGAAAATGTTCAATTATCTTAGCATTTTGGTCACAATAGAAGGGTGAGATAGAGAATAAAAAATTTATTTAATTAATTTGGTACATAATAGGATTAAATTACTAAGATTCAAACTACTACTTATAATAACAAAATATGGATAGCCACGGGATGTTTAGTGGGGCAAATGCCCACCTTGCCCCTTTAATCAGTGAGTAAGCTTATGTGTGTTATGGTTGAATTCAGAATTCGACAAAAACTTTTTTGCTCAAAATTCGAACAGTTTCTAAATAAATAAAAATTTTGTTTTTGAAGACTTTCAATTGCTGTAAGACAGATGTCGCTCAATTCAAGGTTTTATTCTTTCTACTTTGCTTTTCCAAGAAAGGTGGAGCAGAAAACAACTGAATTAAAACAAATGGTTTTCTGTAATGTAAAAGAATTTATGTGAAAAGGATTTTGAAAACCTAACGATACTTAGAACATTTCCTACAATCTGTATTGTATGTTCCTTTTTCTTTAAATGTTGCTAGTGTGGTAAATGCAGCATTTAACCAGCTCGTTCTGTTTTCACCTGTATACAAGATTGCATTATCTCAACTGATTCCATAACCACTGCTTGTATATTAACGTATAGCTACTCAAGGTTCTTGCCAACCCCAAAAATACCTTTTAGCAAAAGTTCTTATTTATAGATTCCTTCCTTATCATTTGTTCTTTTAATTTTTCTCTGGCTCCATATACAGCTTTTGGGTAACTGATTTTATGATTTCTTATTAAGTCTTCAATAGTAATATTTTGCAATTCCTCCCTATGACTATTTGTGCTCTGTCTAGTCATAAAAAGATAAAATGTTACTTGGAAACAAGCTTTTCCAACATGAATAGGTTAATCTCTTGCTCTCCAACACTATGATGTGAAGTCAAATATAGCAAAATTCCAAATGAACGAATTCCAATGCTTTTTCATCGACATACCCTACCAACAGTCTTCTTCTTTCTAGATTGCTATTGAGCTTGATAATACATACCTACTTTATAAAAATATTTCTGTGTTTTGAAATGAGATGAATCACCATTTCATTGATCATTACTTAATTCTCCTTTTGAATGTAAATAAAAAATCAACGGACTTGGTTTGATTGGATTAAATCAATTAAGTACATCGATCTGAAACAGACAGACCTTTGAACTAGAACTCTAATTTTAATCAAATGATCAGTTCAGAATTGATCGTTTGCTTAGTTTGACCTGAAGTCTACGAATGGACAATGCAGTATGTATTTTCATTAGACAGTGCCAGATATTGTCTCCTCAGTCAACAGTTTGAATCCTATCACTTCCTACTTAGAGTTGGTTAGCAGATAGTTTTTATTTCTGTTTTGGGTTAAATTTTGTAGAAGCCCAAAAAAACAAATTTCTCGTTTCTGTGATTTAATACGTCATGAATACAAATGATCAAAATCACAAATTTAAATTCATAGTTTTAGATCAAAAATGTACTTCTTGTTTCTTGAATTTGATAGATAGAAACAGACCTAAACCACAAAATGGTAATTTAAATCGAGGCAAGACTTCTGTTTGGCCAAAAAAGAACATTCTTAACGATGCTGGCGGTATTAGAGTGTGTAGTAATTACTATTGTACTACTAACCTTCAATGAGTACTTAAGAAGACCGCGCAAAAGTTAGAGCAGTAACTTTGGCAATGAGCCGAGAGTTGTTTTACTACAAGATTACCCAGAATTTATAATGTCTTGATTATAATTCAATTCAATTCAATTCATGCAATCTCTCATCTTTTTTTACCTTTCATTGCGTTGACAATTGACATAATACATAAAAAAAAACCATGGTGTGTAACCCGTAGCAGGTATTATCGAGAAGATATATTTGTAGTGTCGTTGAGTCAACTATTGCGTTCTCAGCCCGTAAACGAGATACGGAACTTCACCAGTGATAGCAACAATTATTTTTTTGTTTTCCTTAGATATGTTTTTTGTTGATTTTAATCTTGTCTGTTTGGAATTTTCTAATTAAAGAAGTACGTGGAAATTATAATTAAAGTACCAGGAAATACTAATATCTCTGAAGAACTTGATTATTTTCAATATTATATAACATATACCAGCAAGACAAAATTAAAAGAAAAATGCGTAGGTATATATTTAGAAAAAAAATATTTGGTCATCAAATTAAGGTTCGCAGAAAAAAATTATGATTTGATATAACGAAATATTTTTCTCTCTAGAAGAAACATAAACAAAATTAATTATTTTTTCCAGAATCTTTCCTCTTATATAACGAAAAGAAAAAATCCTACTACTGTCAACAAGCATACACAGAAAACCATCTCATTTAAGTAGGGCTGTTCAGTCAGTGGCTTGAAGTATTCTCGAGTAGAGGGTAGAGTGGCTCTCAGCGAGATTACGCATTACCAACCCCCTCGAGGTCTAATTTCCCTAAGATCAGTCGAAGCTGTGCTGAAGGATGCTCGAAAGGATAATATGTAATGGACGTTGGACAAGGTCCAGTTCCTTTGACCTTCCTGTAAAATGTCCATGTTGCCTAGTTAGTCAAAGACCGACTAGTAAACCACAGAAAACACTCGACAGTTAGTAACTCGGAAAGGGCATTTATAATACACATCTAAAGTAAGATACAGATACTACCGAATTTTCTGTATAAAACACTTTTATCGTAAATGAATATATTTATTGTTAATAAAACTAGTAACCTACTTTTCAACGGTGAAATTCCATTTTATTGCCAAATATAGTGATATACGAGACTAAGTTCAAACAGAAACCCAATTGTATTTAAAAAATTTTTTTACGCACAGTTGTTCCCCCATTTCCGGTACACCTGATTTTCAGGTTTATGCTGTAGAAAAGCCGCCCCATTGAAACGGCACCTGAACTAAGGTAATGCATGTGTGTACAGTAGACCAATACAAATTTACGATATGGCATGTCTCTTGTAATTTCTCTTCTATACCTGAGTTGCTGGATAATACATTATTGCATGGTGAATCTAGCGTGCATGTGTGTGTTCCGTGTGAGTTTTGGTTGGTAGACATGCTATTATAATATGCAAGTGCGTTTTTTTACTTTTTCATGAAACATTTTGTTGCTGTAAATCAAATTAGATTCACTTTTTTTAGAACATAAAATTTTATAACAATAAAAAGAATTTCGAATTATAAACGAACAAAGATTTGAAATATCCGCGCGAATATTTTTGTTTTGTAAAACGCCATGCTCCGTATAACCGTTTAACATCGTAATAAAACATTTAAATAACTTAGCATTACGCTAAATAGCCAAACACAAAAGCAAACAATTTAAATACAACTCGCTTATTATTGCGGTAATTAAGTGGCAATTAAAAAATTACATCACGTATGATTAACATTGTTCATAGTTTTTCTTTTATATTATGCGGGAAAATTTTACAAAATTTCACGGTGCAACATCTATTGACAACGTCTAACAATGTATTTAAAAATCCTATAATTTATTGCCATCTACCGTTAGATAGTTAAACCTATAGAGGTATATCGAAGGAAGCTATTCTAGTAGTCTTTTTTTTGTAATAATCACAAATTGAAATTTGAAAATGTTCGTGTTGTATTTGTTAATAGTTCTTGATAATAAAAAGAAAACATTATTGTTTTGAATCATAAATAAAAACAGTAGTGTTTTTTATACAACTCATTGCATTCATTGTTTTGGTTCGACCGGTTTGTTTCTTTACACTTTAAAATTTTTAGCATTGTTTTGTCTTGAATTTATTGTGTATATTTTATAATTTATTACGTTTGGGCTTTTGTTCTGATTGTTTTTAATAATTCGATAAAGAATAAATACATAATTTTCTCGGAGAAAACTACATTCAAGCACGCAACCATGTCTTATAAGAAAACAAATGAAATATCATTTTTTAGCTAAGTTCTGTTATCGTATTTTTTAATTTCAAGAGAAATACATACAGGAATTTTAATATGGGAAAAAATTATTAGAATCAAAGTTTGCTTATAGCCGTTAATAAAAAAGTAATGTAAAATGATATTTCGGAGAACAAAGAAATAATTTCTCAATAAATATCGAATGTCATTTATTAAAATGTTACTATTTTGTTTTCTGATATGTCATTTCCCCTTATTCTAATGTCCATTGAAGAAGAACACGATTGCGCCTACTATAATTGGAACTTAAAAAACCAATAAGAGCAGGTATGGAGAGCAAAAAAGGCGCGCGGACGCAGAAAAGCGATTTAATAAACGATTAAAAAGTTTTCTTCTTTTTTTATTGTGTATTATTTATAAATAATGAATAGATATTACACTGAATAAACATGGGGCAAAAATTCAGAAGGTTATTCCTTGGGTTATTTCAAGATTTTTTGTCTTTGGATGATTTTCGGAAAGACGCTTTGTTTCGAAGATATAAGGCGATAAAAGTTTTTCGAAAAAAAACAATACTTTATTCATATTACATGTTAAGATTCTTGATCTACAAAAACTGCTGAAAATGACTACCACCAGTTAGGATCCAATCTTCTCCTTGTTGACTGCCAAAAATACCAGGGTTGTTTCTTATTGCATTACATTCCTCAATTACCCGATTTCTCAAATCTTCTTCATTTTCCACTAAAGTAGTGTATACTAACGTTTTCAAATACCCCCAAAAATAAAAATTCGAGGGATTTAAATCTGGGGATCGAGCAGGCCATAAGTGAGATCCACCTCGATCAATCCAGGAATCACGAGCAACCAGACTAAAATGTGCTGGTGCACCATCGTGCATAAACCACATCACGTTTCTCGTTGCCAATGATACATCCTCTAGAATCCAGGCAGTAATTCTTCCAAAAACTTTCGATACACCTCACTGGTGAGTCTTCCTTGTAGAAATACCGGTCCAATTAGCCAGTCACCCACAATTCCAATCCAAATGTTTAATAAAAATTGATATTGAAAACGATCTTCAAGTACCGCACGTGGGTTTTCATCAGCCTACACATGGTTATTATGGAAGTTCCTAATTGTATTTCTGGAGAAACCTATTTCATCAGTAAAAAGAATTAAACAATTTGAACCAAAGTCTGCAGAAGCCGCTGACAAAATGCAATACGTTGAGGAAAATTAGCAGGAATAAGTGCTTGAACGCGCTGAATATGGTATGGATTCCAGCCGTTTTGCTTCAAGATTTTACACACAGTTCTATTACTTACATTCAGAGCATTTGCTATTTTTCTGGTAGACGTACCTGCATCTTCCTCTACCACGTTCAGCACATTTTTTCCAATTCTACCGTTGTTACTGCTGTTGGCCTTCCTGGTCCTTTATTTCGTTTAAATGTGCCTGTTTCAGGAAAACTTTGGAAAGTTTTTCTATCAGGAACATGACAATTGGAAATCGTTCACCGTACAACCGCCTAGCCTCTAACGAATTCCCATTGGCAAGTCCATACATAAAATGCATATCTGTCATCTCGGTGTTCGTACAGCCATTCATATTAGAAAGCTTCGCTAACAAAAGTTTAAGTATGAAACGAAATACACGACGCAATCAATTATGACAACTTTCAAAGAGAGAAAATGACAAGTCACTGGAAACGATGACAAATCGCAATGGAAATGTATTTCTGGACATTTCTTGTAGTCCGTAGGCCCAGTGCAGTACACCGTAGTCTTACGCGTACTTTACTCTTATTGCCCTGTATCTTTGAAACAAAGCGTCTTTCCAAAAATCGTTCAAGGACAAAAAAATCTTAAAATAACACAAGGAACAACCCCCTGGATTTTTACCGCATGTTTAGTAAACACCCTGTATATGTTGATCGACAAAAACTGAAAATTAAAATACGAAATTTTTAGCTATGGAACTCCATACTCAAAAAAATCTCAAGTATGGAGTGCTATATATTCACCATATACCTTCCGCCGGCCTTGAATAAGAGGATGAACATTCTGCTGCGACAACTCTGATTCTAAGGAATGGTCCGTTTAAAATTTGGCAGGATAGTTCTTGGTCTAGTAGCCTTGTTTGCAGTTCGATTGTAAAACAATTTTGTCGCTTGTTAACTGTCATTGCAATATTAATTTAGCAATTAACCACTTCAAAATAATTTACTCTTGGAGAAAGTTTAAGATGAATGAAAAAGAAAGAAGGCTTTTAATTTTGAACAAACATTTAGAATTTTACAATATTTCTCAAGTCCGGCTCGCAAAAAGTTTAAAAATCCCACGTTCGACGGTACAAAATGTAATAAGTAATTACAAAACATCTGGGAATGCAAAGCATAACCACAACTAACTCCTGTTTTGTTACTTTTTTCAAATTTTGGCGGCCATTTTGACCATGTTTTCGAGGTGATATCAAAAAACGAAGATACGTTGTCTTTAGTTTTTGATGTAGAATCCAAATCTGAAGTCAAAATTTCAAAATTTAATAAAAAAATGCGGACAGACATACAGACAGACAGACAGATTTTGCAAATTGGTTCGTTGAAAACGTTTCTAAGTAGAAAGAAAAATTGTTTCAGATGGAAACAGGAAAGCTAACACATGAAAAGAGAAAAATATAATTAAGCAATTTCAGAAAAACCCAACCATATCAGAAAGGACTGTTGCTGTGGTAACTGGTAATCAAAAAGCACAGTTCATCGAATTAAAATGAAAAATAGTCTAAAGTCATACAAAGTACAAAAATTCCAAACAGGGATCCTACTAAGCAAAAAGTTGCCAAAATTTAAGCCAGAAAATTATATGACAATTTTCTAACAAAATTTGATTGCTGCTTCATGGATGACAAAACCTACTGCGTTGCGGATTTCAGTCGGATTCCAGGGCAAGAGTATTACGTTGCTGATCAAAGAGGAAATGTAGATTCTAAATATAAACATAAGAAGATTACCAAATATCCAAACAAATACCTGATTTGGCAGGCTATCTGCAGCTGCGGCTTGTAAAGTGAAGAATTTATAACGTCTGGTTCAATTAACATCGAAAAATAATGTGCAAGAATGCCTAAAAAAGGAACTAAAACCCTTTTTAGACCGTCACAGAGTTTCTGCTTTTTTTTTGGCCAAACTTAGCTTCGTGCCACTACAGTCGTGGTGCAAAAAGATTTTACGAAGAAAACAACATTCAAATTGTTCCTAAAGCTATAAATCCGCCAAATTGCCCTGAGTTGCGTCCTATAGAGAGGTATTGGGCGCAAACCAAAAGAAAACTGAGAAATACAAAATTTAACGTTTCAGACATGCGACAATTTAGAATAAAATGGAGACAGACATCTAGAAGTATGAATGAGGATGTTGTACAAAAGCTTATGTTGGGAATCAAGAAAAAAACTCGGTTATTATATAGTTCTTAAAATTTTTCTTAAATAATTTGGCATTATTTTGTAGGTTAGAAAGTGTATTAAAAGAATAAATAAAAGTTTAATTCATTTACGTTTTTTTCTCAGTTTCTGCCAGATTTTAAACAGACCATTCCTTAATAATGTTCTCATATGTTAAATGTCTTATGTTCTTATAGTAGCCTTAAACACCTTATATGTATAAGAATTGTCATTCAAAAAGTTGCGCAGCTCATCATTTACCTATTTGTATTTTTATTTCAATAAGTTTGATTCATCTCTAGTTCTTATCTTAAATAGTCACCCTATTTTATTACTAATTGTTTTAAAATTCTCTCTTTACACATAATGTGTTTCTAAAGTGGTCATCGTTCGGTCTAAGTAGATTTAAACAATCAATGGGGTAGTAAGTACGAAAACAAAAGAAGACTCTTTAGACAACTTCTCATAGATGTTCCAGAACTTCATCAAAAAATTAGCTTTTCCTGTCAAAAATTTTGAATCCACTTTTTTCTTAGTATTAAATTTACCATTTGATGATCTGGATAATAGTTCAGTGATAATAACTGGAAAAAGTCGTATTTTCCAAACTAAACCTATTAAACCAAACCACAGTAAACCTCAAGAAAAATTTCTTAAACTCATATAATATAATTCTGTAAGAATTTTTAGCACCAGAACCAATTTTCGTACTCTCAAGTTGAGGATTATTTTATGTAAATTAAGCGGCACTTTGTGTAATAATGGCTTTCTCAGTTCCCTTTACCAGTTTGACCTCTTCCAAACTATATTGATTAGTTGGTACTCTGGACAAAGCACCAAAACATTATAAATGTCTCTGTTATGCAGAATATCAAAATCATATTATTGAAATTTCATTTGTGCTCCATCTGCAGAAACAGCTCGTCTTGTCGTCGTCATAAGCGTTACCTAGATTACATAATCAGACATTACAAGCTTTCGTATAATTCTGATTTGTAATTTATTTTTTTAAATTGTAGATCATCAAAACAAATCGCTACTGTATCAATTCCTCGTCAAGTGATTCTAATTTTCTTGCTTTCTACTGAATAAAGCGGTATTTTTACTAACATGTTTTGTTGATGAATAAAGTTTGAGAGTAAGCGCAAATGAAAGAAAGATGAACAAAATTTAAATCATTTAGTTTAACATTGTTGCTCTGACTCATTTAGTTTAAATAAAAAAAATATCAATTTAGAACTTTTTGCAAGAGTTCTTCTAAGTAACTAGTTTTAGATATTTTCCAAATTCTTTCCGAACGCTACATATAAAAATTCTGCTTACAATGAGTTACAAAACCCACAATGTAAGATTTCTGACGTCTTTCTAACGTTAGTATTAACTACTTTATGCTGTTTTGCTTCAATCTACGTCATATATTCTAGTTGCATAGAAGCAATTCAACTGATCAGTGAAACTGATTTGTAAAAACGAATTACTACTATGGAGGTTTGTCTGTACAAAGCAAAGAGCTAACGCGTTTTCGTTTGGACGTTGTCCATCATTGTGCAAAACAAAAGAAATCAATAAAAGGGTTTAGTAGACAGATATTGTTAACAACTTTAAACCCTGGAAAGAAATCATATTGTCGTCACTGCAGTGACCCGTCGACACTATAGTTGCAAAATAGCTACTTAATGTAATATACAGAGTGTTTCGTGACGAGATGACCATAGCCTAAACAGGTGTTTCTCACGTCATTTTAAGTCAAAATTGCTTCCATGAACATATGTCTGGAAATCAAACGTTACGAATTTATAGCCATTTTAAGAAATTAAAAAGGCGGAGGCTATTGAAATTGAGAATGAGATTTTTACGTCAAAATATGCCTTGATCCAAAATTGACGTGTGCGAGCGTTTTTCTTTTCTACTTCATATAAAAAGTTACGCTAGAGAGGAAGTAACACCTAATCATCGCACTGTATAGAAGTATCAGTTATTATAGCGTTCTACTAAAATAGATAAAGACCAATACATGTTTCATTAATATGAAAAAGAGTCTACCCTTGTTAGGTATTTACTAATACCTCACGTCAACAGTGTTCATCTGAAGGCATGCACCCGTTTTAAGAATCCGCTAAAGATTTATAGCGGTTCACGTCCAAGTGCGACGAGAGAAGTTATAGAAGTTGTGCCTAAGTTCTTAATCATCTTCCGTTAGATGGTGCCATCATTGGCAAAGATGATTATGGTTATACATATATGGCTAGGTTAAAAGATCCTACTTTAAAGTCATAGCCCTAGATATGGCCAGATTTAGAATTCATTGACGTTATATGGAAAAACCGTCAAGAGAAGATTATAGCTTTATTCGCCAAAAGAAAAACAAATAAGGGCTATCTATTATATTATCTGTTGATATGCTGCAAAACCTTGTAGATACAACGAGAATTTCTCAGTCTTCCTTTATATATACCTCAAGCTGTATATACACCAAGCGAGCGAGTGTGAACGAACACAAACAAATTTCTGCGATCAAACTTAACCTATGGGCTGCGGACAGCATCACGACCACGAACAAGAGCAAAAAACATCAACAAAAATGTTTCATTCCGTGTCGGTGCATCAAAAAAAGCCTCTTGGTCTAGATCGTTCGTGCGACGAATAAACTTTAAGTTGTCTGTTGTTCAAGTTTGTTCGTGTTTCTTCACACTCGTTCACTTGGTGTGTATGTAACTTCACCGTCCTTAGAGTATACGGTTGCCTCATATTCTGAAATCCGATATCATGACATAGTTAAGAATGTCAGAGTGCTGTTGCCGAATTACAGGACTTCCTACTTAACATCGTTATGAATCAAATATTTGGTATCACAGCACAGAATAAATGAGATCACAGCATTCGGATCTTTTAATATTATTTACTAAGTGGCAACACGCGTCAGTATTTTAACCGATGTCAGATTATCAGCTGGCAGCATATGCCACAACCGTACAGCCTCAGGTGCGTGTTCACACCTAGCCTTAGATATGGTAATGAAAGTTGCCCAAAACGATTGTTTGTACTTTCTAAAATTATTCTCGGCTGCACAGGGTGTTCCATAAGCGCGTGCAACACTAAGCTTGGGTTTCGTTATTTTCTTATTCCTCGTCCAGTACTGACTACAACGATACAGCTTTATGAAGTCGAAACCAAGCAGTTTTACAGTTATGTTAATTTGTCTTAGCATATGAATCCCGATTAAAATATCCAGGACTGTACTAGCAAAAAACCATCATTTTTTTACTACAAAACGCAATTTTCTTAAAAGATAATATGGAATTATACATTGTAAAACCAGTTTTCGACAAAAACATAAAAAGAAATCCAGGTCCGTATTGAAAAAAATTGAACTGATGATGATATCTGAAATACAAAACGTCGTATCTAAAAAATGATTACAAAGTTCTAAAGAAAATAAAAAAGTGCTCCAATACTGTGTTATTAGTTTTTTAATAAATTCGAAAACAAAGGCGTAAGAAATTAAAAACGAAAAATTATTGTTTTGGTTTTTTGGATATCTCCGGAAATATTCAAAATTTTTAAACTTTGCAATACTTTAAACAAATTCGTATTTCTTACGGTTTTTGAGATCCCCATAGGATAACCAAGAAAGCTGAATGTAATTTACTCCATATTTTAATTAAAACCAAGCAACCTGTTAACTTTTATGTCTGATGCTAAAGACATTCTACTTACAATGAATGATTTTTTGCTGACGACTATGCAATTGAAATTAAGCATGCGCCGTACTGCTTCTTATAAGTTGCAGGTTATATAGGAGCAACATGCAAAAAAATATTTGTAACTCTTCGCTTACTCTGTATAACGAAAGAGAATTAGTAGCTCGTGGTGAGTGTTCATAGTTACCAAAGATTCGATTTTACTTCTGTTGCAAAAGCAAATTATACCAGAGCTGCTTAGAGATTTCAATGGTATTACACAACAACATTCCCGTTTCTCGATCACCCTATATAAAAGAAACGATGTAGTTAGGATTTTAATAGTAATTTTTAAAGATTAGAGATTAAAGTTTATTTCTGTAACATTTTTAAAATAAAATGTTTATCATAATTACATCAGGGTGGCTCGTTAAATTTTGAAGATGTTTTACAAGAAAAGACTGAATAGAGCCGAGACTGTTTGGTTTAGACCCCCATAAAGGTATACTGTAATACGCATTGCACGAGGAATAAGAAAATAACATATACAGGGTGTTCCATTTAAGAGAACTTACGCTTATGTGCCACTCTGTAATGGGACACCTTGTGTAATCGTCTTAAATAATCTTTTCTAGTGACAAGTTTTGACTGTTAGTTCATTTAAATGTTGAAATAAAATTTTAAAAATGCACTAGCGGTACCTACATGAAAGCCTACAATGCTCACTTATTTCTTTAATTATCTAAGGTTGCCAGATTTTTTCACACCTAACTAATAGAACGATGTGTTGTAAAAACTAGAACAAATCTGGGCCATCAAATTTGTCCCCGAAAGTTTTGATATTTAATCTTTATGTACTACATTAATCTAATTTGAATCATAAGTATAAACTTTATTTAACACACTTATTGAGCACAAAAATATTAATTTAAATTAATGCTAACGATTCATTCTCCTTAATGACGCATAGTCTCCTAACGCTCTCCATCAGCTGTTAGACGGGCAAGAAAATTTATTTCTGCTAAATTTTAAAAAAATCTATGCCGTAATTGCTTTTTATTTTGAATTTCTCGTTCGTCATTATAAACTTTCCTTAACAGAACTGCCCAGAAATCTAAAGGGTTATTGTTTTTAGGCACAAATGCTATGTTGTCCTCCGGCGTAATGACATGATACCAAGTTTGTCCAAAACATTGTTTCATCCCGAGGATGGCATGTGTTAAAGAAATCAACCCATTTTGATAGGCATTTACGAGTGTAACTTTCTCTATTTAACCCCTAATTCCTAACTTGCTCTACATACGGTCAAAAAATCCCAGCTGTTGAAATTGCCCACCACTCTAATTATTTTATCGGAAAATTTAGTGTTTCTTTTAAATTTCACATTATTTGGACAATAATCAATATTGTCAAAGTACCAGTAGTAGCAGCTGCAAAGGCAAAAGCCTATTATTCTTTCCTCTGTTCCCTGCCCGAACCGACCTAACTCTCGCACAAAAGTGAGGATATCAGTCCAGGCTAGAGAGCTCAATTCTTCCCTTGTTAGGATAACGACTTGAAAAGTCTTAAACCTCAGCCTTTCCTATCCTTCACATTCTCCCAGAAAGTGGAGAGATGTTTCATTGCCGTTCCCAAAATTAGGTCATGTTAAGTCTTCCTCTACACCTATGAGCGACAGGTGCCTTTTTAGGATGCAATAGTCTATGGATCCCAATTAAAAGACTTAGAGTCCTGCGGCTCTTGCCTATTTAGCCAGTC
Source organism: Ignelater luminosus (assembly GCA_011009095.1). NCBI lineage: Eukaryota > Metazoa > Arthropoda > Insecta > Coleoptera > Elateridae > Ignelater > Ignelater luminosus. The sequence continues at coordinate 92,507 of VTPC01003991.1, forward strand.
TGACTTTGACAAGCTAAAGCCGATTATATGGCCTTTTGCCTAGTGATAGCCAGTGCTTCTTATCCAGGTTACCTTTTGAGTCTCGTAAGCCTAGGCGCTCATGTTCTGGTCCTAAGTAGATACCCTCGGCTCCAAGTCTGGCGAATTCATTTGCCTTCTAGTTGTTGTGGATTTCGCGGTGCCAGACAACCCAAACGGTGGCAAATTCTTCCAAAACGTATGAGCATTCCTTCTCTTGTTCCGGCTGCGCAGACCGCTTTCAATGCCGCCTGACTGTCGAAACAGATATGTATTTTTTGCTCTAGATCTTTTAATTGCCGTGTAGATCCAGTGAGGATTGATTCCCCAGAGCCTACCTGACGCAGCAGCCAGAATGTCGCTGTAGACTTGGATATTACCTTGTTGACATGTGACTTCCAGCTTAATCTCTTTTCCAAGGTTACCTCTGTGTAGGCACTTGACTTCCTGCACAAGTGGTAGAGGTCTCCTGTACAATACAGATTCCCTTAAACCATTCGTTTTCTTCCTTTTAGTGAAGAGAATTACCTCACTCTTAGAAGGATTGATCTAAAGGTCATTGCAATCTTTCTATAATGCTGCCACTTGCATTCGGTCGCAGACGACGCAACGTTGAGAAAGCGACCAATGGCTAACACATAGCTCTTCTGCGCATGCCTGAATAAGAAAGCCGTTTGCTGTTAAGCTGTCCAAAAAACAAATATTTGTACAATATCAAAGCATTCGCCCAACTAGACTGTAGATACTTTTGCAAATTTTCTCTTTATAAGATATACAATGATGCAATTGATCTCAAAAATCTAACTGGCATTAAAAGTCAGAGTACTGAAGTAATTTTGTTTTGAACACCAACTTCAGAATTTGCTGTTCATGAAAAATAGAGTATACTTTCTTTATCAATTTTATTTTAACAAATATTTGTTGAGATTTGCTGTCCTCTTGAGGCTGTCGCTGACGTGCTGCGCAACCCTGCACACGCACTTGGAGCGACTCCGATAATAATGTTGTCTGAAACCTAGGTATGTATGGTAGGTTTGTGTAGGTCACTGGTATGGTATCAGTAATTTGAACAATTAGAACCCGAGTTGAATATCTAAAAACACCGCATTTCAATTTTAATTCCGAACACGTTTAAAATACATAAGAAAAACTAAAGCATAGAGTAATTTATACAACGTATTCAATTTTTACGCAGGTTTCAGAAATACATATTCTCCGCAACAGCCAAATAAGAAGATTGTTCCGTTAAAAAAAGTAAACACGCCTATTATTTATTTTTAAAAGCTTTCAAAGAAGTGACACGCACTATAATAAAAAATTTTTGGTTAGGTTAATAAATATAAAACCTACGCAATATCAAAACGATAACATCAATAAAATCTACATTATACTTAAAGCCGAATTGCTGTAGATAAATTTTAATGATTATAAAAAAATTAACAAAAGATTCACCTTTCAACCGATTGTTTTACGTAACAATCATAGTATAAGAATAGAATGACTCATTAGAATATGTTTCTTTTTTTGACAAATGTTTTGAAAACAATTTCAGATCTTGATAAAACTAACTACAAGAGTACAAGTTCACACCTGCTTTGAAACATATTAATCACTCGAATCTTGTATCTTGTTAAACGGTTCTATTTTGTTCGACAACGTTTATAATGTCTACATCCACCTACTGATAAAATATTAAGATGGTTACCTAGTTTCTATGTGAAAATCCGTATTTTGTATCATTATGTCTTGACATTCGATAATAATCGAAAATATGCAAGATTTTTATAACATCAAGAACGCACTTGCGTACAGTGTATAACAATTATTAAAATGCATGCTTAATCCTAATAAGTAATAGAAAATCACGCGAAAATCCTAAATATACACCAAAATTCAAACGCAGGGTAAACTTACCAAATTCCAATTTGTATTATTTTCTTATTGATCCAACCATCACAAAACTAACATTCACTGATAAGTCCCGAAACAATAAAAATATCGAAAATCCGAAATACCAAAACACCGTGCACCGAATGGTGATACAAAATCAACTGAAGAAAACGCGTGCTACGGTTAAGAGTAAATAATAATAATAATGTTGTCCTATACACACACGTATGTATAGTATACACAATTCAATTTATTTACCTGTGGAGTGCAGGTTACCATTAAAGGGCGTTCATTTATAATCTATGAGCCGCGTAGCAATTGTTGAGACTAATTGCATCGGTTAGAGTTTTGATGCGGTACGTGGGTGGAAGCAACTGTTTCTTCAATTTATTTCTGTTTTGTTTTTATTTATTGCTTCTACGATTACTATTATTCTGGAGAAACTATAAATTATTATTACAATAATTATTGTAATTCTTTATCAGCGAGCAAAGAGAGAAATTCATTAGTTATTTAGCACTCATTTTAGTTTATCAACGATCGTGCATGAAGATTTTTAGCGGTGTAGTTTGAACTTTTCAGTAATAAAAATTAGAACTCTTGGGGAAACTGTCATTTAAATGTCAGAACTGTCAACGAATAATAACATTAACCCATCCTCGGTCAATTAATCCTCATTTAATCTATTCTTTCACTTACACATATGTTTGTTTTACACTGTGAAAATAAGAGAAAAGCAAGTTCTACTATGAATTCTTTAATAGAGAAATATATTTAACATTATAGTCTATCTAATCCACTTAAGATAACATTTCAGATTATTAATTTTTGTAAAACAAGGATTATTTTAAAAATTAGTCATTGTAATTATACATAAATATTAGGTATAACATGCGATCATCAAAATTAAAGTTCCCAGTAGGCTGTGGAATTTTTCCGTAGGGCGTAACTTAGACACAACACATGCCGACACATAACCTACAAACTGATGATTTTGCCTTGTTTCTAATGCACATAGTCCAGTCAACGAAACGTTTAATTTTTGAAATCGACTGCCTTATGAGAAAGTCGAAAGAGACGTTTGCTACCATAGTGGTGATTATAAAATTGCCAAAATATAATTTATTATCACCAATGGCCTACTTTGAAATTTATTACTATGCAGTAATGAATTAGTGTTAGTCGTAGTACTCATTACGGAAAAATGCGTCAAAACTATTTAAAAGTTTTAAACATAGTAAATGTTGAAGGCTGATGCTTCACTTTAATATAAATTCGGAAAAGATCACATTAATACCCTTAACCAGAAGGTGGGAATAAACGGGCTAAAGCCACCAAACATCTGCATGTAAAACCAAGGCCGGATTTATCGTGGTTGGTTTTGATTTTTTTGTGTTGTACACTGCTGTGAGCAACTGTAATAATTACTGTTCATCTTCAAAATTTTGGTTGAGCACATGATTCTTGACATAACTCCAGAGGAAAGAAATCTAACGGTGTTAGATCAGGTGATCGTGCAAGCCAGGGTTCTGCAGAATGTATTAATTTATAGCATAAGAAATCAAAATAACCCTATCATGTTTACATCATTAGAATCGTGACAACAAGAGCTATCCAAAGCAATTTTCAATTGTTTTTCCGCCTATTTAGAAACATGAGGTTGATGATGATTACTCGAGACCTAAACGTTGTACGGGGATTTTGTTAGCGTATTTTAATAGAGAACAAAAAGTGGCAATGGAAAACTGGTTTTTGTTTTCCGATATCTCTTCAAATAAATAAAAGAAAACATAATAACGAAAATCGAGAGATCTACTTTTTTTAAAAAAATCTCTGAAACTATCCAAGATATCTAGATCTTGCAAACCCCAACAAAAAGGTCCTATAAATAGCCAACTTTCATCCCATTTAACCAATCCTGTATCTCTTACCGTTTCCAAGATCCCCATGCTGTGCATCCTTATCTTGGACACACTGTATATCGCCTTCTGGATGTTTTTTTTAGTACTACAAGTAATTAAACAGTTGAAGATTGGTAAAAAATGAGTGGTATTGATAGAAAAATAGATAGACACAGGGGACAAAGAAAATTTCTATCAGGTTCTGAAAAGAGAAAAAATGAGGAAAAAAAGCTTTTGCAAAGACAACAGTTTTAAGTAAAACACATTGTATTACAGATTATGTGGTTGTATCAAAGGCGACCTGCAATTCTAGTAACCCTACATGATGGCCATCACCTAGAGGCCTCTACCAGAGTAAATCCGGCCCTGTGTAAAACAAGACATCAAATATCTAAGTATTACACTGAATACTAAATTAGCTTAGAATTCACGTATGTATGCAGAAAATCGTAAATAGAAGTAAATTGTTTCTTATGGTAACAAAAGAAGCACTGGATAAAACCTACCATTCAATTCACACAAGTGTGTTCACACACGGTGTAATAATTGTATAATAGTTATGTACGACTCATGGTTGGCCATGAAACGGTAATATCTTGGACTAAAGTAGATCAGAGACAGGCTAGACTGGAACTACAGTCTGTTTCAATATTATACACTCACAGACAAAAATATTGCATATATTATTTTAAGTCTTTTCTACGTTTATTCTTTTTTCCTTTGAAACGTTATGTATTTCTTATTGCTAAATATTGTATGCTGGAGTGTTTTGCGTATATTGCAACTTATTACAGATAAAAGAATGCTTAGGCACAGCCTCTATAGCGGAATAAACGATAATGTCTTAAATTACAAACATTGCATAGTGTGCCTTGGCGACTAACAATAGCTGCTGTTTTGTTTGTTGTTATGAAAATTTCCAGTGCTTTATTTCTTGATTCTGTAGTTTTCTTGGTGAGATGCCGCATTTAAGCGATTTAGTTTGTGTTAAAATTGTTACCTTAGCAGACAAAAAGATATTGCGCAGAGATTGCGTATCCATCAATCGACTGTTTCTTGTATAGTAAACCGATACAATGAGACTGGAAAATACAAAAGGCGAAAAAGATGAACAACGCCAAAAGATGACCGATATTTGAGAATTCAATCTCCATTCAAAAATGAATTGCTGAACACAATACAACTGGAATTAACATCAATGGGGATAAGTTCTTTTCACAGATGAAACAAGGAACATTAGATTTAGTGGCGGTTCCATTATGCTATGAAGTGGCATTAGATGGGAGAGTCGCACGGAGCTTGTTGAAGTAGATTTAAGAATGAATGCTGACTAGTACATACGCAACATCCTTGAGGAACATGTTTTACCTTATGCCGGTTTCATTGGGTATGAAGACTTGATGCTAATGCATGGTAATGCCCATGCACATACCGCTAGAACAGTCATCCAGTATCTTGAAGCTGTTATATTGAAGCTCTAAATTAGCCACCAATGAGATGCAAATCCCATAGAACATTTATGGGACATCCTAAAGCGACGTGTACGAGCACGAAATCCAGCTCTTAACTCAATTGCAGAATTAAGAATTGCTGAACAAGAAGAATGGAATCGAGTTCCGCAAATAATCATCAAAGACCTTCTACGGAACATGCCTTTGAGGATGCAGGCTATCGCTAGAGCTAGAGAAGGAAATACTAAGTACTAAACTGTTATTATGTTGCTTTAAAGAATTGTTATATTGTCATCATTGTTGCTCTTTCTAATTAAATGTTATAGCCAAAGTCAGGCTATTTCATTCATTCCTCTGCAAATTTGTTGCATGCAAGGCTTCAATATGTAAATTATTTGACTTAGAACACTCCAGCACAAGACATTTAACAATAACAAATGCATAATGTTTCAAAGAAAAAGAAATAAACATAAAAAAAAACTTAAAATAAAATTTGCAATATTTTTGTCTGTGAGTGTAGAATTCAGGATAGGCCTTAATATAATATTTTTGTAACAGTGTATTTTGAAGTCTCATTAAAAGTTACTAAATAAATATTTATTGGTTAAGGGTCTCTCATTTGTGTCATTCTAGACTTTTCCACAATTTCCACTATAAGCGCATGCCTACGCCTACCTCGTTTAAATTTTCACCAGAGTACCTAGATATCTTTCTGCGTCGATGTGTAACAAACAACACCAGAAAGTTAGGATTCACGTTTTCTTTTTCTGTCAGTGGCTCTTGTAGTATTATATATAATGAGCTACTCGAAGTAAACAAATATCTTGCTATCTCACTAGCCATGATCGAACCAGTTTCATGCTATTGCATGTAAATGTTTTTTTAGGTGTCACGTTGATAGTTATTTTATACGAGTATAAATTATTGCATCAATAAAAATTACAAAAATGAAAGAAAACGTGAAAAAATTAAAAAATTAATTAAAGTTGAAGATTTAAAATTAACAAATATGTAATTTTAAATTAAATATGGTCAATATTTTCTTCCATTATGTAAAACTACCTTAATATTTACCATAGAAAATAAAGAATTTGTCTGTTGTTTTAGTAGTTTGTTAATTTGCATACAGTATAGTTTATAAAGCACATGTTTCCAATAGGCATTCTCGAGGAAAAAGAAGACTATGTGCGAACTTTGCAATGAAGAGAAAAAAACCTCTAATATAATCTCTGGAAATCTAATCTTTTGAGAAAAATACAGTCCCTGCTCACTTTATTGGACTCACTTGCAAGATTTTGGTTTCTGAATTTTAGAACTAATATTGATTATATTAACCATATGTAAATGACATTAAAAGATGGTTTTGACCTTTCTACATATTTCTTGTATAAAAATAATTTATATTAATACATATACATAAACATATTATTAAATTCTTAATATTTTGTCTAACCGCCCTTGGCTTTTATTAGTGCATTCACTCTTCTAGACATACTATTTATGCAGCTTCTTGTCATTTCTTTTAAGTTATTATTATGATTCCAATTATGAACTATTATTTCTATCAACTAAACCTTGTTTGTAATATTTTCTTTGGTCAGTTCTCGTTTCAGGAACTCCCAAACATTCTCAATTGGATTCATGTCTGGTGAGTTCTGGGGTCATGATCATAGGAGTATTCTCTGCTTTTCCAAAACTGTTTTAATTGTTGTGGCAGTATGACAAGGTGTCCTGTCTTGCATGAACATCTTACGACCACTGCCAAACCATTTGTCCATCTGCAGGATCAATTTTGTCTGTGGAACCTTTTTATATTGATTCTGCCACATGGCTCCCTCCATGATATGTATCCTTCCCAATCCCTTCCCACTGATGACAGACCATATCATCACAGATGTGGGATGCTTGACTGTCTTGACTACACAATCCATATCGTACTTTTCCCCTGGATGTCTCCAAACAAACTGGAACCCATCATTCATGATTTGAAATGTTGTCATATTACTAAAGCAAACCTGTTAAACGTGCAATAATAACACTCAAGTGTCCAAATAAAATTATCTTTATTGACTTACTATCTGCCAAGCATTAACAGTCAATCGCTTTTTGACCATGACTGGTGTTAATCTTGGCTTGTTAACTGGCCTTTGACATTTGAAGCCCATGCTATACAGATTTCTTCATACAGTAGCAACTGATACAGTGTAAACTGCCTCCTGAAGTTTTTTTTATTTCACAGTTGATTGCCCTTTTGTGTTTCACAGCTAGATTTCTCAATAATTGTCGGCCCCTTAGTGTTACTACAGGTTTTCTCCCACAACGAGCATTCCGAGCCGCTTCAAAGGGTTGGTTTTCTCGCAATTTTTGGCTTAAACGCCGAACTGACGATTGAGATAATCTATATTCGTTTGCAATAACTCTTTAACTGTATTAAGTATTAGATATCAGTGCAATTACAGACGATTTGTTATCTTTGCATTTTTCCATCTACAAAATTCCAATCGAAGAATGATCGACTGATTTCTTTGTTAAAAGATTAATAAAAATTACAAATAACACCACTGTACAGTAACATAAATACTCACATTGAAATCTCTACAGCGAATTTGGCAAAACACTTCATTTTCATTAAAAATCATGACTATCCCCAGTTGGAAAATTGACCGGTAAATCGTCACTTTCTGAGATTTCAATGAGAACTCGACATTATGTACCAAACTAGGTAAATTTGATTATACAATCGTCAAGGCACCTACGTAGCCTTCCAAGGCTCAAAAACATCTTTTAATACAATCAAAAATCCCAAAAAACAGAAATCTTTGGGGTGAGTCTAATAAAGTGAGCAGGGACTGTAAACTCTTAGAAAGCATTCACTAAGGAAAATCTAAACCAAAATTGATGAACAGTGCAATAAGTTAATAGGCTGGGCTGCAGTCCTAAAGGAACTATAAACTTCGCTAACTATAAGGGTATAACTCATACACAATTTATTCAATAAACGAATAAATACTTTCCCCCATTTGCGGGCTGTCTTTAGACAAAATATAACAATGCAAGTAAGAACATCTAAAATATCATAACTGCAATACATTAAACTTTTAATCTTATGAACAGGTTTGAAGCAATGATTTTTAAAAATTTAAGTTAAATATTTTAAAATAAACTGATTGACATCAACGTCTCTTTATCTGATTTTAATAAAATTTTGAAATTGTTCCAGTTTACTTTTCTAAAAGTGAAATAGTAACCATTTGTCATATTATGTTACATACCGTTTGCCTAAAATTTTAAGGAACATGGGTTGGGTAGTCTTTGTGGTTAGAATGGCTTAGACAACGGCGTTACTATATTATAATACCATATAACATCTACAAAAACAGAGAGCATTTTCAGTTCATTAGTAGACCGTTTTTAAAATACGCACTATAATATCACTGCTAAAATGACGAGTAACATAACTGTCATCGTCTAACCAAAGGAAATACCTATAATCCGTAAGATTCCAAGCAACCTGTATACAGGTGTTTGGAAGATAATGGAACAACATTTAGGAGCGGATGCTTGGGTCAAAGCAGAACCTTGCAATAATTGAAATTGTTTTCTTATAGGGTTAAAGCCCTACTCATGCAATTTTACTCAAATATGGAATACACAGGTTTTAATTGTTACCAAAACTGGTGGTAGTGTTGATTTTTATAATAATTATAGACCTGTACCTAGATACTTTTTTACAGTACCTAAGTATACCTATAAACATAAGGTACTTATGATGTAAGTATTTCATACAGAATCACTTCAACTTTTGCAAAAAAACTAGACGGTTTTCCAATTTAATTAAAAGAAAATCTAAATAGCAATTAAGAACCACTATTAATTCCAATTGTAAGACTACTACGCTACTTTTTTAAAAGCGAGAATTTTTAATATTTTGTTGTACCTTTTAATAAATCTACTATATTTTAGGTATTATTATGTTGTATCTGTAACTGTACCTAGATACTTTAATATAAATATACCTAGATCTGTACGTATGCGTAGGTACTTATTTTACCAAGTACTTGTAACCGTACCAAGATACAGAGAAATAAGTACTTGTTACAACAAATGTATCGTTCTTGCAAAAAACGTATTGGTCTTGAATGTGTTTTAAAAGGTGCTTGAAAAGTAATGTAACAAGAAGGCATTTAAGGATAGGTTATAAAAATATAGTGGTGTTTGCAAAACGCGTTTGTTTATTTAAGAGTGAATCTGAGTTGATGTTAAATGCCTTATAGGACAATGTTTAAGCGTGGGTTACTAGGGACAAAATACGTCAACTGAGTTCAATTTGTAATAAGCCAAATTGCTTCCTTAAGTAGTTAGAGACCTCCTTATTTTTTTAACTATAACCCAGAAACTTCAACATTGCGTTAATAATTCGTTCTGTCTCATCATGTATCTGATACTTGATTCTGATACAAGTTACATACATATATGATACGTATCTGAGATCTTGCCTTTATATTACAGTTAACGTATATTATACATTGCAGTTCTGCAAAGAAAATTTTGATGCTCTTTCTTGTTATGTGGATACAATAACATCCCAGGCAGTTTTGCCTGTCAAAAATCGGAAACTGTTTCAAGCAAGGATCGCACTAAGCTAACATCATATGCGATTTGTTTGTTGCTAAAGCTACCCTTGGACCTTAGATATTAGTTTTTTTATAAAGCTTATTAAAAATTGTGCTAGATAATGAAATACACTAAGAATTAGGTACTTCTTCTTTTATTTCCGTATGTTACTTAGCATATCCATCTAAAATGTAATAATTATTTTGAACATCTTGTAAACTTGCATTTATTATCACCATGTTAGCAACCTTTTATGGTTACCAACAGTTACTGTCACAGAATAGCGGTTACTATACGTGGTTATGTTTCCCGTGATATATTTATGATCATGTTTTATTACTGCTACAATGCTCTGCTGCTCAACTTGCTCCACCTTGGGAAATCGAGCAACTTTTCTTTGCTCGACGTGATCTAGAGTTAACTGCTCGACGCAAACGAACAATTTTCGAGCAGTTGCTCTGACGCAAACAAACGTCTAATATGTTGCTCAAATTTCTATAATGTGATTAGAGCAAGCAAACAAACAGACCTAAAAGCACCCACTAAAGGTAAAAACATTTGTAAGATTTTAGTGTGATGTCTCTGATACTTGTAAGATACATTACAATATTTACATATCACTGATGATACGGATACCAGGTGAATGATACAATTCAGATACGTCTTTTATGATTGTATTGAATATATAACAAAGTAACTTATATGGAAATTATATGTATCTTTGTTACATTACCATTACCCAAATGAGCTTTAGTTGTTATGTATCATATACCGGGTGTTACAAATTCGAGTAGTTGTATGGGGATCTCAAGAAACGTAAGAGATACGAATTTGTTTAAATTATTGCAAAGTTGCTCATTTATGTGCCTAACAACATGCCGTTTAAATAGTTTAAAAATTTTGAATACTTCCGGAGATATCCGGAAAAAAGCGAAATAATAATTTTTCGTTTTTAATTTCTTACGCCTTTATTTTCAAATTTATTTAAAAACTAATAGCACATTATTAGAGCACTTTTTTATGTTCTTTAAAACTGTGTAATCATTTTTTAAATACGACGTTTCGTATTTCAGATATCATCATCAGGTCAATTTTTTTCAATACGGACCTGGATTTCTTTTTACGTTTTTGTCAAAAACTGGTTCTCAAATGTATAAACCCATATTACTTTTTTTTTAAAAATTGCGTTTTGTAGTAAAAAAAATGATATTTTAACTTCATAGTAACCAAGGAGAACCAGATAAGTAAGTAACGCTGTAACATTTAGTATAAAGCAGAAACAGTTTCTACTAAGTTAATCACTTCATTGATAATCTGACATGTTTCAATACAATAGGCAACTTGAATTAATTATTTTCATATAGCAACCTTTGAAAATATGTTTAGAATATCAAAACATGTTAAATTATCATTGACATAAGATTACTTCAAGTGGAATTTGTTTTATGTTGGAGTAGGTGGTGGTTGAAACTTTCATTACCCATGTAATCATTACTCATTTTCCAAAATGCATTATGTAATCTCTACAATTATTAGCGTGTTTGCTGATATATTTCAATTTATCACAAATAAGATGTGGATATTAAATTTCTGAAAAGCATCTTTTGAACGATAAGCTTGTACTGAAATCGCAGGCGAGACACAGTATTGCTTAAACTATGTGCAATACTTTGCTAACCGAATATGATTTCATATTGAAATTCCAGATTTTTAGTTAAATATATCCAATGTAGGACTGTTTCACTTCATGGTTTCAGATTTCCACAAAAGATTTTACTGATATTTAGTTGTACAATTTTAGTACTTTAGAAAAGGAAGATAAGGTCAACTTAGTAATAAAAAAGCTTAAATAACTGTAAATATACTGAAAGATTTATTTAATAAACTATATTTGTAATAAAAATGAATCACCATTTATCACAATGTAATTATTATGATCAGTTCCCAGAACAATAAAAAAAAAAAAGTTGCAGTTCAAAACTTTTAACAATAACCCCTTAATGACATTAAAACAGCTCAGAAAAATTAAGAAAGCGAGGTATTAGTTTTTTATATGGAAACATATAAACAAACATATAAACAGAGATAAACTCATTAAATCTTTTTTTTTAGAAAAAAGAAAAAATAAAAATAAAATTATATAAATTCAACAAAAAGTTCCTAGTAGTTAAATAAACATTCATAAACTCTGAAAAATATAATTAAATAAACACAACATTCGATAAATGCTCATGTAAGGCACATTTAAGTACTTGAATAATTATTGCACGACTGTCGTCACAGGTTCAGGCTCTTCTAGGGACTCTATTTTAGGAGTCTCGTGGATATTTGCAACGGTACTATCATTGTCTGTTGCAGCATTATTATTAACATTTTTATTGGTATTTTCTTTATTATTATCAACAATTTGCCGTCTGCCTTTGGGGCGACGATTCTGATTGGCAAAGAAACGAGGTTTAGGTTGGATAGCTTTTTTTTCGGGATCAAAGAAGCAATCGAGAATCTCGAGTAGTTCGACTAAATCTTTTTCTTTGGCGTTTGGCACCTGCAGAGAAAAAAAATAATTTAAATATTTAAAAACAAAAATAGAAATGTATCAATTAAGCAGTTTTTAAGGGAAAATTTTTGAAAGAAAGAGCCTATTTTTCTTTTATTCTAGCTACATAACCTATTTTTTATTTCATATGTGTAAATAAAATCATTTAACATTAAGTATAAACGTCATAAAAAGATTAACAATCAAAACAACGAAAAGACAGAAATTATCATAAACATGCATTATCATTACTTAATATTTTCTATTTTGGTTTCCAAACATTACATAAATATTTTATCTTACTTTGTATAGATAATTCATAATAATTAACAAGTGCACAGTATAATTGGGTGCAAACACCGAGATATTGTAATAAGTAATAAGCTTCAAGTTTTCAGTTTATTATTCAGTTAAGAAATAAGAAAAATCATTCATTCTTCAGATAGAGAAAATGAGGGTGCCATGAATGACAAGCAATATTAGAGAAACAAAAGAAACTTTCCCCTAAATAATCAAAATTGCTAAAGTTGAAATTATTTATTCACAGAGATGTCATTATTTATTTCTGTTTAAATATTTGTTTAATTACTACTATGATTATTGTTGCTTCTTGTAGTCTCATTTTTGTATTTGTATCCACTGATATAGTTCAGACTAATTAAATTTAGGTTTTGTATCAAATTAACAAGAAATTTAAGATAGTAATCCTGATTTTCTATTCAGCAGCTCTTAAAACAATATAAGTTCTCTATTTCCTGTAATTTAAAATCAAATTATATTTCAACAAATTTAATTAATTTCATGAGCAATTCCCTTTTTACTTATAACAACTTCAAACCAAAGCAAAACTAATTGAACACTTAATTAATAATTAACCTTAAAAAATGCCATAAGTTTCAATCTTATAAAGATAGAATTGATAATATTCCAAACAGGAATATTCCCAGGTTTTGATTCATTCTTACTTATAATTGACCAAAAGGCAACAAACACATTTTTAAAAAGTTAGGTATTTATAAAAAGGAAACAATCATTTATATGTAAATTTCTTTGGAAATCAGCCAACAATATTGTAATATATGAACTGATATGCATAGATAATGAATTCAAAGCTTAACTGCCTCTATTCAAGAAACAAAAAAACCAAAGGCACAAATGTGCAAAAGATTTTCAAGAATTCGGATTAAGTTTTCAAAAGAATCGAGTGAAATTAACTTACTTCATTTTTTAGAATTTCTTCTATAGCATTCTTGGCACCATTTTCATATGCAGTCTTAAGTTTTTCATAGTCAATATTATTTTCTGCTAGTAAACGTCTCAAGTGGCTTGCATGACGTCTTTCTGGAAGCGTTGCCTTAAGCAAAGCACCAAAAACGGGTCTAAATGTATTTTGACGTTCTAATAGTACCTACGATTTCAAAAAAAATTAATCAACATTTAACAAACTTTTGTAAAATTACTTTACCTTAAATCCAGCTACTTCTTCCTCTTCAGCACCAACTGGATTAACAAATGGACAAACAAAACTAATTATATGCTTCTCTAAATCATTGCCATCCCCAGAAGCATTCAAGTCGGGTCTCTCTCCTTGTCCTAAATGTACTACAACCTCATACGATGCTTGTGCACGATCAACTGCATTACCAAAATCATCCTCTTTATTTAATAACATTCGACTCATCACTCTTAAACTAAATGACTTGGTTGTGTTTTTACAATTAGCAGCAGCAATATTGAAACCATTTGCAAAACCTTTAACAATTCTTGAAAATCTTTCAATTAAATTATAACGACGCAATGCTTCTAATAACATTCCAGGTGAAGTTTTACGAAATTCGTGATAAACTAATATAATACCATCAGTACCATCTCCACGATTATTTTCTAACCAATTGAGAAAATCAGTCAACGCGGAGACTTCACTTTTAGTTTTAACAAATTTATTAGTTTTAAGATTTTTCAACATTCTATAACGACCAAGGTTAACAATACGTAAATTATGCCGACGACGAGAACTTGGATTCAAGTCAGAAAATGGCATAATATGCTGTGAAAAGTTAGATGCAGTTGTGTAGGCTGCAATTTGACAAATCTCATCAATCAATCGACGTCCCGTTGTGTCAATTCCCCAGCCTACAAGTCGATAATGCCCTTCCTCGATTCCTTTCGGTGCTCGAGCAGATACTTTCGTTTTCTCATCTACTTCCACAGGTTGGTCTTGTACCATTTTGGTGCTTTATCTGATAAGAAAAAACGACTGTAAAAACAAGACAATAAGATAAAAAAGTAAGCATTAAATTTTAATGACAGTTACTTGTCAGATTAGTTCATATCATAGTAAAATTACAAATTAATCAAAAATTAATATTGGTTATCTGCAAAATGTGCTAGGAACACGTGGCGCAGTTTAAAATTTAACAAGAAAGCCCCGCCCAAGGTGGAAAAAATCTACTATTAACCTTAAATTATCGAAAATAGAGAAATGAAGTTATCTTACCACAATTTGGTTACAAATTTGAAAACTGTAGATGATTTATGGGGTCAAAATAGGGAAAATTTTTGACCTGGAGGCCAACTTTCTAATCCGTATGTCAGAACATCTAATAATTTGCAGAAAATGCATATTTCTGCACGTGTGCACGTTTCGAGGACAAAAGGTGGGGGCGGAAAATGCGGAAGGAACAAAACGTCACTCCCGCTTAAATTTAAAATATTTAAATTAATTTGTACTCACCAGGAACTTCCTATTAAAAGGTAACACAGAAATTAATAGCCTATTTTTAGAAGTTTGAGGCAAACAACTTTTTGTTGATAAAATTAGTGATAACAGTCCTGGCTACCAGATAAACAAATTATCGAATGTTTTGTTTTTGACGGGGTTTTAATTAATTTTCTCTGCGCTTGTAGCGGCATCTTTTAGAAATTAAATGAAAACATACATTTGATTAGTGTTAATTTTGAATTTCTCATTCTTGCCTCTTATAAATATAAATGAGTATTGGAAAAATGTAAAATAATGCAATTCTACTCAAATAACATTTTAGAAAACTTGAATGCATGAAACATATAAACATCAATAAATTCTTGGTGTGCATCAAAAGAAATAAATAGAGAGCGGTCTCGGGGCCGGCTGGAAGTTTTGCGGAGCCCTTATAATAAAAAAAAAAGAAGAAACCCACACTGCTTTCTCAGACGTAGCATAGTTCGTTTGTTTTAAATATTTAGAAAAAATTAAAAATTTTATTTATTCTAAACATATCGATACAAAAAATTAAGTCTTTTTCTCTCAAGTCGCGGGGCCCCAGCAAGAGCGTCATGTGAAAGACGGCTTCTAGGGAGAACAAGATTTTTTGCAATAACAGGGTATGCATGTTTTAGAAATTGATCAATTAAATCTGCAAAGTAAAATACAATAATATTATGCTTGAAGATTTACACGCCTGAATCCAAACCTGATTTTGACGTCATGACGACCTTATCTCCGGTCCTTAGAAATGAAAATGAAAATAATGTTTATGTTTATTGTTTAATATTTACTCTATCTAATAAGATTTTGTTAAAACTTTCACTAGACATTAGACATGTATGAACAATGCAGGGTCGGACTGGCCCTGGAATCTGTGGATATTTTTAGGCAAAAGAATTACATAAAGATTTATTATATTTTTATTTGGCAATGATATAAAGAGAAAGAGAGTAATCATATAAATATGGGCGAGTGTAAAGAAAATCTATGGCAATTGGTGAATGAATCTATGGCTCATACAAACTTTATACGTTGTTTCATTTTTATAGCAGGAACAATCAAGATCTCTTTTAGTATTCTCGTTAACAGATCGAGTTTAGATGATCTTTTATTAACCACATAAAGTGCATGTAAGAACTGGCATTAGAATATGAGCGTACGGCAGAATTTCTTAAGGCGCTTTCTTTTTGTAAACAGAATGGTGGGTGGCGATTTAATGTCAGTTTCAGTTGTCTTATGTCACCGCGGCTCCTATGATAAATTGATTTATTTGCACGTTTTTGCGTTGGCATTGATGCACATTGCTGAAATCTAGTACTGCATACTAAATAAAATTCTCTACCGAATCATGGAAAAATTCACTTTAATGCTCATAAGAAAAAGGAAATCTGATAATTATTCTGGAAACTGAAACACCCACACATCGTTTAGAAATCTGGATAGGATTATTATAAATAAGAAAGTGACTGAGAACGGTTTACCAAAACTATGACATGTCTAATTTCCTGTTTTTTCTCATGGTCAGATGTGAGTAGATTTTCTGAATCAGACGCTACTTTTTTCAAAAAAAAAAGAAATTATTAAAATCATACAACCTTAATTTTTTGTTTTAGCCTGCTGTTATAAGGTTATAAGTTTATAACTTATAAGTCATAAGGGAAAACAGTCACAATAGCCTACCAGTTTTTGATACTAATCAGTGATATCCTAGATGTGAGGGACCTAAAATCTTGGTTCTTTTACTTTTTGATTTATGAACACTCACAACACGTACACTGCCGTTTGATCCTGGATGGACTGCTTCAATGCGACCCATTAACGAATATAATGAAGGAGTGTTTTCTTCTTTGAGAAGGACGAGAGAACCAACGAGGGAATTCGTGTCCTTGAATTTCCATTTGTGACGTTGTTGCAGGGTGTGTAAATATTCGGAACTCCATTTTGTCTAAAAACGTTGTCCCATCTTTTTTGGTTTTGATTAAATTGCCAGAAACTCAATCCATGGAGCAACGAATTGTGCTTTTTGCGACAAACTTTACAGCCGCCTGAACGACAATCCGCGACTTTGCAAACAATTTATGCACAAATTTAGTCTTTTTAATTCGCTATAACAATCATTTATTGAAAGCCCTTTAAGTTCATCACATGAATAAAGAAAATTGGAATTTTGGCAAAGATGGCGTGATGTAGTTACTGCGTGCAATGATTTCAGTTTATTTGATTTGATTAACGACTATCTTTCATTCAAAAAGTGAGTGAAATCATCAATTTTTATTTGTCATTACGCTTTACATACTGTTCCCATTCTTTACGCGAATTCATATCGAGTTTAGAAACAAGCAAATATATTAAGTACGGTATTTCAATTATCTACATTTTCTCATAAATCTGCTAATGATCTAAGATGCTTTAAAAAGGTATCGTGTATATGTGCCTTCAGCCGTTGATTGATTGTCAATCAACGTTTCAGCACTTTGCGTTGGTACACAAACCATTAAATTGATAAAAAGAATTTATTTGTGTGACTTTTTAGAAATTTTAATAACACTTGCTTTTACATTGTAGGGGGTTTCGCCATATTATCAGATATTATCTTCCACCTCTTCCTTCTACCCCTAGCTCGTTGCCTCTAAAGGTAAACACCCTCTATTAAATGTTATACAAACTAAATATTAATATTTTGTAATTAACAATGTGCTTAACATTTATTAAAGTCGTATTTTTCGACCAAAACTAAAAACAAAAATCTAAAGTGTGATACATCACTGGAATCAAAAAAATTGTCTACCTATTTAAATTCATTAAAAACAAATGTGACGTGCATAAGAAAAACAAAAGAATGTCAAGATTATTTGACGTGCTTGGAATTTTCGCAAGAAAGCATTGCTTGTGTTTCATTTAGCACACATGTCGTGAAGACTGAGTAATAAGATTAAAATTTTTGATGATTTGACTTCGAAAGAAAAGGTAATATTTTACATCAGAAAAATAAAATTTACATATATCTATCTCAGGCTTTTCAAAAAAAAATACAAGTTCTTATTACCCCAAAAACGAGAGGTCAATAAAAAATTGATTTAAAAAAACAAGGAAACGGTTAGCTGGGAATCTCTCACTAAAAGCAGCCTTTATCATAGACAGTTAACTGTGGTAAAAGTGATAAATGGAAGCTGTAAACATTCGCTTTTTAAAATAGTAATCGATTTTCACATGTTCTGCTTTTGAAATTGCAATAATGGGTATGACTGCAAAACATGTGGCATTTTGTTTGAACATTTAGATGTTTTTAAATAAAAAGAATAGGATACTGTTCTTTTTACTCATGTTCTTTTATTACCCTACTTTCCCCAACCGGCCCTACTTTAAAATAGTAAGACTGTGGATGGAGTACAAAAATGTCTAGAATTAAAAGAATAACGCATTAAGAAAGTAATATAATTGCATTGCAAACTAGAATGATTTCGCCAAAATTATTTTTATGACATTTTAAGCACATTTGTACTGTAACTTACCCGTGTCTAATATAACTATTATAAGCGATGATAAAGATAATTGATAACATTATCAGTTACCTATATCATTTGTAACCATGCAGGTATGCCTAGTGTGAATACCCGAATTATAAAAAATGTCTTGTAAATGTTACACATTTTTACCCACTGTTGAGTAATCTGTTTAAAATATTAGATATTTGTATTTTAACGCAATCCTTCTATTTATTGCATTATTGAACTCCATGCACAAGTTTCAGTTGTAACTTCTTTTTTGCTATTTTATTGCGAAAACATTAAGTGCTTGAAGTTTCAAAAATTAGAAATGTTCGTTCTGATTTGGGGTTTATTATTACTTTGCACAACTCTGTCATTGTAAAATATTACGTATGCTATATCACTGTTAAGAACGGTGATTAAGCTGATAATGTTAGTACCGTTGTTTATAATAATAAAGAAAAGTATAAAATAATTAACGTTATTTATTAGCACTTTATAAGCAGGTTAACAAGTCGTTGCAACTGACGTGGAACCGTAAAAAACTGAATTGATCAACTGATGTGAGTTTATGTACATGTAGAGAGCGGGGTTCTGTAGTTTTCGTAGAAAAAAAATAATAATGATGTTCTGAAAATTTCCAACAGACATCTTGTGTTAGAACCTTTAAGAGAAATTAGACAAAACCAAATTCTTTACCTTTAATATTTATTTAAAGAAACATTGCGGTAGTTTAAAGAGAATTACTTCGTTGTCTAAAGTGATATTCCTTTCTACGAAAATTTACAAAGTGGAAACGGTTAAAATATTTCTAAAAAATATTAAAGTACGTTTGAAAGGAATTCACTGACAACTGGCAAAACCTTTTTTCCACCAAGGGCTAGGGCGTGAGGTCTTATTCCTAAAAGTAAATGTTCTTAAATACGAGGGCTGTTTGACGGAAGCGTGACTTTCCGCTAGATGGCGCTGATATCGGTAAATCGAGAACATTAGCATATACGTTAGTCTTTTAGAGGCTTAACCTCCAAATTTCATGTCAATCTGTGAAATAGTATACATTTGACAGTTATAGAAATCAATTAAGTTTGTGCTATTTTGTAAATATGGAAAAACGTGAATTTCGTGTTTTAATTAAACATTATTTTTTACGTGGAAAACCAGTGAAAGAAACGGAGGAGAAATTACGGAAATATTACGGTGAATCTGCTCCATCGCATGGAATGGTTTCCAAGTGGTTTAATTCATTTAAAAGTGGCCGTATGAGCACTGATGATGGTGAACTCCCCGGGCCCTTACAAACGGTCACTACTAAGGAAATCGTTGACAAAATCCATAATATGGTAATGGCTGATCGACGTTTGAAAGTGTGCGAGATAGTTGATGCTGTTGGCATCTCAATCGAACGGATGCATAATATTTTACACGAACATTTGCATATGAAAAAGGTATCGGCAAGATGGGTGCCGCGATTACTCACAGTGGACCAAATGAGAATTCGTGTTCAACTTTCAAATCAATGTTTGGTCATGTTACAACGTAATCCAGTTGAGTTTTTTTGCCGATATGTGACTGTTGACAAAACCTGGATTCACCACCACACCCCTGCGACAAAGGAACAGTCGAAACAATGGATTTCATCAGACGAACGTGCACCAAAGAAGACTAAAATTGGTAACTCGGCTAATAAGGTCATGGCGACTATTTTTTGGGATTCTAAAGGCATAATCCATATTGACTATTTGGAAAGAGGTAAAAAAATAACTGGCCAATATTATGCTGATTTATTGACCCGTTTTGATGTTATCTTAAAGAAAAAACGCCCACATTTGGCACGTAAGAAAGTGCTCTTTCATCACGACAACGCCCCATCTCATTCATCCGCAATTGCGACCGCTAAATTGGTACAATCACGCTACGAATTGCTTCCCCATCCACCATACTCACCGGATCTGGCCCCAAGCGACTTTTTTTTATTTCCGAATTTGAAAAAATCTCGCGCAGGAAAAAAATTCGCATCAAATGAAGAGGTTATTGCTGCAACGGAGGCCTATTTTGACGAGTTGCCAAAAGAACATTTCTCAGACGGCTTAAAGAAATTGGAAAGTCGTAGGACTAAGCGTGTAGCACTTGAAGGAAACTATGTTGAAAAATAATAAAAAAAATCTGGGCTAAACCTGTTTTTTTATTGAAATGTCACACTTCCGTCAAACAGCCCTCGTAATTTTAACTATTTTAACGAATGTTAACTCTACCCCTAATATACTACAACACTACAACGTTAAAATCGGACGAAACACCCAACATGCTGAAACCCATGACTGATTAGAAAGTAACGTACCAAATTTTTCCAGGTAATAAACAACTTAATTTTAAGTTCAAATTTTTATGCGACTTTAATTTCTTGGTATTATTAGATATATTTCGGAAGCAAAACCTTTCGGACATGGATTTATTAAAACTTTTTTGCTTAAAATCTAGTTATCTATCACCACCTGGCAAAGTTACTTCCTGATCACCCGAAACGGCTTCTTTAGAATAATTAGATTTTTGCGTTAGATTGAGTAGAGATTTCGAAAATGTAAAAGCATGCAAGGTGTTTGTCTCTCAGTGCTCATACATTTATGAGCATTTCCATTGAAGGTAACTATAAAATGTCATAATGAGACCCAATATGTGAATAGCATCCCCTTGCTATGGATACCCTGTGTATTACAACGGACCGATACACTTTGTTCTCGTAGATGTTCTCCTTTATTCTAAAGTATTATACTACAGATTTCCAAGAGGGTTCACTTTCTCTTGATAGAAGAATCAATTTCTACGACCTCGAAAATAAGTGTCTATATACAGGATGAATTGAAAACGTATGATCTACACCACGTGGTTTCTTAAGGCGTCCTCTATTTACAGTTTAACGTGAACATGATTCGTTTCAAGATCAATTTAATTTCAGTTGACTGTTTCATTTGTTTGCGTTCAGTTTACGTGAACGTGATTACAAAGACAAACTGATATTTTGGGCACCTCTCTTACTCCTCAAGCACACCTTGATTTTTTTTGATTAGTTTATACTAAAACTGAATAATATGAAGAAATAATCGCGGTGATTTCAAGTTAATTTGTGATTTGTTTGTTCAGAACAAGCAACAATGTGTCGTATAAAGTGAGAAATCCCAGCTCACATAACTTCAAATTTTTTCTAATTAAAGTTCCTATACTTTAGTCTAAAAGTTAATTGCATGGTTGTTCTTGTGTAGATTAATGTCAATGGTTACTGTTAGTTTATGGGGAATGACTTACCACTGAAACTATGGTATACAGTGTAGTTGACTTTTCAGTACTCACTCGTTAATATTGTTAGAATAAAGTTTTTCGAAAAATTCGAAAACTTGAGTTAGATAGTTCCTAGCGCTCTCGCCGACGGTCTAAGAAAAAAGTGTCATTTCCTATAAAACAACAACATCCCAGGCTTTAGCCTAGCCATCTTATTGGATAATATGGCCCTGGTTCAAAGCCTACCTTTGGTAATTTTATTATTACTGGTACGACCTTATTTATTGATCAATTAAAAAACTAAAATTTGCGCTGCATTCAGAATTTCATAATCATTCTATTTATCCAATACAATATATATATATATATATATATATATATATATATATATATATATATATATAGATAGAATGTTCCATTTAAGAAACTTATTCTTCAAATTGCTGCTTTTTTGTTTTAGCAGTGATTGCATTTTATCTTTGTCCGTTGGAAAGGGAGCAAGAAACTATTTAACTCAAATTTTCGAATTTTTTGAAAAACTTTATTCTGACAAGATTAATGAGTGTGTAATGAAGAATCAACCACACTGTATACTATTATTGCGGCCAAAAGGCAACTGAGAAAACTCCATTGTCAAAGTAGCCCTAAAATTGGATCTTTTGTTTGGCGGCAATAGTATTATACTTTTTTCGGCTAAACTACTTATTTACTAAACTAGTTATTACACTATATTGCATACTATATTGAACTTAAAATTTCCCCCCTCTATTTAGGAGATTTCAAAGGTAGCTGCCAAAGTTGTTGCCAATGTCGCTAATACTATATTATACATACATAAAAAAATTTCGATTTCAGAGATCAAGAGCGCGTCAAAGTTATCATTTATGAAAGGTTGGTACCACTGAAAATTGCCGTTTTAAGGCCGTTTTACATTATACGTTTTTTGGCTAAACTATTTACTAAACTAGTTATTACACTATATTGCACTTAGATTTCCCGCCAAAGAGCGCATCAAAGTTATCATTTATGAAAGGTTGGTATCGCTGTAAATCGCTCTAATGCGCAGATCTAGTATACAAATCTGGCTGATAAATAGGACCCGACCGACCTAGTTTTAAATCTAGAATCTAGCATGAAAACTTGGAACCAATTGTTCTGATGTAAATTATCCAAGTCGAGCTAGTTTTGAATTTAGTCAAAGTTCTAGATGAAAAAAGTATAATCTAAAACGGCCTTTAAATCTAGAATTTAGCTTGAAAACTTGGAAGCAATTGTTCTAATTTACATCTATCTATCTAACCCTAAGGACCGTTTGACACGGTGGTAAATTTGACGTTAAAATTGACTACAATTTTGTCATTGAAATTTGACATCCTTGCATACAGCACATTTAACGTCAAAACTGCATTTAAAAATTTGACAAAGAAATATTTAAAACATATTTTTTACATGCAGAATTAACACGATTTTTAAAACATGTTCTAAATATTCCCTTGTCAAATTTTTAAATGCAGTTTTGACATCAAATGTGCTGTATGCAACGATGTCAAATTTCAATGACGAAATTGTAGTCAATTTTGACGTTAAATTTTCCATCGTGTCAAACGCCCCAAAGCCCTTAAGATAGGGTTACTCGATGCCCATGCGACCATACATTACCTACGCCTATGCTCTCTATGCTATGTGCAAGTGGAATAAAATTACTTATTGTTTTGAGGTTATAAAGATAGACCAATAATTTCTTGAAAATATTCTAAAAAAGAATTGATAAGTACATCTTATCAACTTTTTCTTATTTACATTTATTATATATTTATATTTGTTTAAATCTTTCTTGTGTTTGTACTATCATCTACTATAAGCTATATGATAATTCCGATAATTCACAAAAAAGCTCATTATCATATAACCTAGTTAGTGTCAAAGTGTCACTGATAATTTTAATTATAGACTTTGAACGAAAAAACACTTCAAGTCTTGTTTGTGATTATTTTGTAATGACAAAGCATATTCATATCTCATAAAAAGTAGATTTACAAAATATCAAATCATTTAAACTTGTTTAACTTGAGCTTGCAAGTTAGGTAGTAACAATATTGCAATTGCAAAGAATTGAAAATGTCTTTAAGATTTGACGGAAAAGTAGCCGTCGTAACAGGTGCTGGAGCAGGTTTAGGTAGAGCATATGCTCTTTTGCTTGCATCTCGAGGTGCTAAAGTGATTGTTAATGATTTGGGTGTTGATCGTCATGGAAAAGGTGTATCGTCTAGTGCAGCTGACAAAGTTGTTCAAGAAATACGACAAGCTGGTAAATAGTTTTAAAGCAGATAAATGTAAGATAGATTAATGCCTTTTTATAGGGGGTACAGCGGTAGCTGATTATAATTCAGTGGTAGAAGGAGAAAAAATAATAAAAACTGCCCTAGATAATTTTGGTAGAATCGATATCTTAATTAATAATGCTGGTGTATTAAGAGACAAGAGTTTTCCTAGAATTTCTGATCAAGATTGGGGTTTGTAAATTCAAAATATATGATATTGCGATTTTAATAATAAAGTTATATTTAATTTACAGATGTAATACATAATGTTCATCTTAAGGGCAGTTTTAAGACGACACAAGCAGCTTTTCCAATCTTCAAAAAACAGGGTTATGGTAGGATTATAATGACTTCTTCTAATTCAGGAGTTTATGGTAATTTACAGAATTATATAAGGTATCCTTGAGCAATTAACTAGGTACTTATTTCTTCTGTAGGAAACTTTGGGCAAGCAAATTACTCTGCAGCTAAATTGGGCCTTGTTGGTTTGGCTAATACTATAGCAATTGAAGGAAATCGAAATAATGTTTACTGTAATGTGATAGTTCCTACAGCAGCCAGCAGGCTTACACAAGATATTTTACCTCCTGATCTTTTTGAGGAACTTAAACCTGAGTTAATTGCACCTGTTGTGGTATGTAAAATACAAAATTGTGTTTTACCACAGTTTATACTTACAGAAGTAAGTAATTGTAGGTTTACTTATGTCATGAAAGTTGTCAAGAAAATGGTGTTATTATTGAATCAGCAGCTGGTTGGGCAGGAAAGTATCATATAGTACGTTCAAATGGTGCAGTTCTTCGTAAAAACATTAAAGACCCAGTTTCACTTGAAGATGTTCGTGACAATTGGAATAAAGTTACAGATATGAAAAATTCTCAACATTTGGAATCTATTCAAGAAGCTTCTGCTTCTTTAATTACTCTTTTAGATGAACTTCGAACAGAAACATCTAACCGAACTGAAACATCTAGTCAAGAAACTGATGTTTATACATTTTCCAATAAAGAATTAATTTTATATGCACTTGGAGGTACACAATAAATTTAAATTTTAATCTTTTTAATTCTTAAAATAATTTTAGTTGGAGCATCAGTTAAATATCCAGAAGAATTAAAATTCTTATATGAAAGTCATGAAGACTTTAGTGCATTGCCAACATTCTTTGTTTTACCTGGTATGGCAGCATTGTTTTCATCAGCAGATGCTTTTGAAAAAATTGTACCAGGCAGGCCTATTAGTATGACTGAAATTCTCCATGGTGAACAATACATAGAAATTGTAACAAACCTACCTCAAGAAGGTACTCTCCTTTCTAAAGCAAAAGTTGTTGAAGTACTAGACAAAGGTTCTGGAGCTGCTATTGTTCAAGAAGGTTTCTTGAAATTATTGTTGGCCTTTTTGCAAATTAATTATAATGGGTTTTTATTTTTAGCGGAATCATTTAATGAGCAAGGTGAACTGATGGTGAAAAATCAAATAGTTGCTTTTGCTGTTGGAGCAGGAAATTTTGGTGGACCTAGAACTGGTACAAAAATTGTACCATGTGTGCCAAAACCTAATCGTAAACCTGATATATCTGCTACCCATGTCACAAATGTTGATCAGGCTGCACTTTATAGACTTTCAGGTATTTCAAATTTCATATTTGTAATGAATAATAATCAATAATTTTGATTATTTTTAGGTGACTATAATCCTTTACATATTGACCCTAATCTGGCTGCCATTGCTGGTTATAAGGTACCTATTTTACATGGATTATGTACACTTGGAATATCTGTACGATTAGTCTTAAGTGTTTATGCTAATTACGATAGCACATTATTTAAAGCAGTCAAGGTTAGTAGAAAGTGGAATTATTCAAAAGGATGTTTTTATAAATTTAACATTGACGCAGGCTCGTTTTACAAAACCTGTTTTACCTGGTCAAACATTAAGAGTTGATATGTGGCGAGATGGCAACAGAATCCATTTTGAAACTGTTGTAAATGAAACAAATACAGTTGTTATTACTGGTGAGTAATTTAATAAGCTAAACATTTTCTGAAAGAGTAATGCTCAACGATAAAAAAATATCAAAAGTTGTAATGTTATTGTAACTATACAGGGTGTCCCACGACTCGACTGCCATAACTTAAAGGTGTGTTCCTTGGGTAATTTCAAATCAAAAATGCCTAATACATATATGTCCAAAACTCAATAGTAAAGGAGTTATAGGCAATAGCATTTTCCATAAAGAAATGGTTTGGTTAATTATTATGCACTGTTATTGTTTAAAATTAATGCAGGAAATAGGCTGGTGAATAGTTTTGTCACATTGACATTACAATTGATTCTTGTTTGACGTTTATCTTGCATTATTTTTGCCATTTTAATGTTCACTAATGGCTACCTTTTCAAATTATAAATATATCGACATTCACTTTATTTATTTATTATTAATTTAGTATAACATTGTGTTTTATTAATAAAAAAAATATGTTTAACACAAAGTTATTTACATTAATTGTTCAAAACCTTCACTGTCGCTCTTGCATTTCGTCACAGTATTCATGAATTCATGAATGTTGGCATATTCTTCATTTGAAAATTTAGCTATTAATAAACGTTAAAAGTGGCAAAAATAACGCAAGATAAACGTCAAACGAGAATCAATTGTTATGACAATGTGACAAAACTATGCACCAGCCTACTTCCTGCATTAATTTTAAACAATAACAATGTATAATAATTAACAAAACCATTTTTTTATGGAAACTGCCATCGCCTATAACTCCTTTAGTATTGAGTTTTGGACATATATGTATTAGGTATTTTCAACCTGAAATTACCCAAGGAACACACCTTTAAGCTATGGCAGTCGAGTCGCAGGACACCCTGTATAACCATATAAAATATGTCGTTTGATAGTGATGTTAGTTTTCAAGTTTCTAATCTAAATTGTCAGATAATGATACTTTTTATGTTAAAAACATAACCTTAAAACACAGAGAATTAAATCGTACTAAAAATTGATTTGTTTTACAACACGATCAAGTTAAGAAAAACCCTGGAAAATATGTGAACTAATTTCAGTAACAAACAAACAGTTGTTTTTACGTTTTTATCGATATGTCTGTGCCCATTATTGTTTTTTATTTTTTTAGAAATTTACTTTTTTTCTTGTTACTATCTGTTTAAAAATTATCTTTTTCAAGACACTAATAATTGTATACGTACACTAGTTTTGGGTAGGTAACTGTTATTTTAGTTTTATTTAAACTTCCCACTGGAGAAGTATACTTGGTCAACAGGTAGCTCCCCCCACTACATACCCTCTCAGGCTTTTCTGAAGTTGGTCGTGTTGTACTTCTATCAATCATATCAATCTTACATGTATAGGGCGTAATTATAAATACGTAGCTCAGTTAATGATCATAAGGGCCCATATTTTATTTCTAATATACAGACTGCAAACTGAAAAAAAAACTAAATAAAATCAAAATACTTCTTGGAAGTTTTTTGAATATGAACAAACAACCCATTTGAATATGAACAAACAACCCATTTGAATATGATGACAGGTTCTTGTCAACATAAAGTTCTGGGGTATTCTTTTTAGTAATTTCTGTAAAATGTAAAGAAAGGCACTGTTCTATTCAAAAGTAATAGTGCCATTTAGAAAAATTGTTTGGGTTACTTGAATCAGCTGTTGAAAAAATGTGAGGTTAGATTTGGTGAAAGAATAAGAATGATAAATAGTGAAACTCTAATTATTATTATTATTATTTAATTAAAAAACTATAAATTCTCTGGGAATATTCCCAGAAATGTCCCCATTTTGAGAAGTTTTAGAGAAATAAATTCCCAAAAAAGAAAAGGAAAATTCTTGGGAACATTCTCAAATCAGAAATTTTCTCTTTGCCCATCATTAAATACAATTTACATTTAATCCATAACCTATAGATTGTGTCCAAACATACTACCTTATCCAGGTAAAATCTTGATAACAGCTAGAGTGGTTTCCAAATCTCGTGGCACGCGACTTTCGATGCACAGAAGACAAATTTTAGCCGGGCGACTCTGCATGCACGATTTTTACAATTTTCTGTCTCTCTTTCTTGTGCAGTAGGCTCCGCCTCTTGCGCATTTCGCGTGCCGCGAGATTTGGAAACTACTCTACTTGAGTCCACTCTGAACTAAGTAAACCTGAGATCACTTTTCGTAAATGCCTAAATATAAAACATCAAATTAGTTTTGAGATTATATTCATTAATTTGCTAAGAATCGATAGACATCCATGTCCATTTTAAAAATCATTTGATAAAAATAATTTAGCTATTGTTCAATATTAACATTTGTTTTGATATGGCAGCTGTCTTGATATTATTTTAGATTTTACATTATTTAAGACAAATGACGATTACTAGCTATACCCATATACCCTATATTATCATTATCCAATATAATATTCGTCAATTTCCCCCTGTTTATGCATCTGTCTATTCGGAAACTCGAGTGCATAACCATGGATATTATTATTTACATTTACTCAAACATCAGATTGCTGTGTTTGAACTGCACCCGCAAACAAAGCTAACACGATTTTTTAACAAATGCGTTTAAATTAAATTTAATCTAATCAATAATAATATGGGGTAGTTGCAGTGGAATCACATACGCACTTGCCTGTAAAAGCATTTTAGTACTGCACCGGACGGGCTACATTTTCGTAATGATCCGGACCGCGTTTGTTTTGGTACTGCATCAAACCGCGGCTTTTTCGTACTGCGTCGGACGGTGTATAATTACCTTTTAATTAGCTCACTGATATGAAAGTATCGGGTTTCAATTATCAGTTATAAATATCATTGTCTTTCGTACATGTTTACACAGTGGCGTACCTGGGCGGGGAAGCGGAAGAGGCGGTCCGCCCCGGGCTACATCTAGTAGTCCATATTAGTGTAACATCTTTCAAATGTTCAATTAAAAATAAATATTTATTACAATGTTACATTAATATAGTTATTACTTGACAAGGAAATTTTAAAGTACAAGGATGAACACCTAGTACTTTAAGACTCCAAGTTGTCATGGCACTTCCCTGAAATGGTACATATACTATTTTTTCTGAAACCAATTTAATTTAAAAAAAATTCATTCAAACTTACCCTACAGCTTTTCCAAGTCTAGCATCACCTGCCATTAAATTTTTGTACCCAAAGGTGTTGTCTAAAGTCTGATGACAAGTATTCAATGCAATCTCGAGGATGCTTGCCAAACAAGCTGGTGGCATAACCAATTTCAGAAAAAATATGAATTCTAAATTCATTAAATTTGTTTTAAAAGTTTACAAAATATTGCATCCCAGAATCTAGATGATAATGTTTAGATTTCATCTCCCTAGCACATGCCATTAATTGCAGGAACTCAACTGGTAAAGCCTAAAGCTGTTTCTTTAAGTCTTGATAAGCTTTCTGCAAATCTGAATATTTAGGCTTATTGCAGGATCAAGATTTTGTGACTAAAAAATAGAGAAATATGTCAGCATCTTGCACTCATAGATGACAGGTTTCGTCAATTTAAAATCGATAGCGATACCTTGAGACATTTTGAAATCCCTGTCGTCAGAACTTTTAAATAAACTTCTTTGTTGCTCATGGACAACTCAACAGCGTGTGTTTTATCCTTCTGAGTAAAGTGACATGAAGTTGATGAAGTCTTCAGCTTTACAGTAGTTGTTCCTAATATTTCGGCTTCCTACTGTTCTTTGCTGAAAACATTCCACCTTACAAAGCCATTGTTTTTCCTTTCTGCAGTTTTTTGAACGTGGTATTCATTTGATGATCTTGTATGGACCTCCCCAGACTCTTTGCAGTATTAAGGACAAATTTCCACCTCTTTAAGGTCTGTACAGCAAAATTGAACTTTCTGCTTGGTACACTCCTAGTTGGCCATTGATATCGTACTGATCTTTCATTCTGTCACTATTACAAACTTCAGGTCATAAGGTAACAGATTTTGTTCTTGGGCAACACTGCAACTGGAGTCTCTGATGCTCGGACACAACTTTTGATAGATATGTATTATTATTCATATTCTTTTCTTGGAAAATAAGTTATGTATCAATATTTCTCATTGTTCCATTCATTCTTCCACCAATACATCCTTTTGAGTGGGCTGTGCCTCTGTACTGTTGCATTGACGCCTTTCTTTTACTTTTTCATTTCCATTCCAGTCCCATAAACTTCGCACCTTCCTGTACCACTTTGATATCTTTTTTGCAGCTCACTCTGTAAAGTCTTTGGTGATCCCTGATCAGATCTTTTTCATCCTGAAATAGTAACCTTCCAATTGAATTTAAATTTCAAAGATTTTAAACTGTAGTAGTAGCAGTTATCGAAGGGTGATGTGGTCGGCCGTACGGATGGTTATGAAAATGCTCAATAGACTTGATAAGTGCAGTAACTCTCTTCAGCTAACACAGTAATTACGTTCTGGCTTTGTAACAGATGATTCTTTCTTACCCATCTTTCATTTGAGACGGAATGGAGCCTATTTCAACATTACTCATATAGGTGTCTTAATACATATTGTCCTTCTATCTTTGGATAATTTTGGTTCATAACGTACGTAGTCTTCATTCCTTTGAAGAATTTTATCTTTGTCAATTTTGCTCTTACAAACAAACTCTCGATAAGTACACAAGACCAGTATAACTCATGTTGTCCTTTGTTTAAAGTTATTCTTGGACTGTGTCGATTTTGTCGGAATGACCGCGACTTCATCCTCGGATAACCAGGGAGCCAAGATACTTAATTTCCTTCTGGGCTCAGTTGTAGATTGGCACATAGTTTTAGATACGCATCTGCGAGATTATTTAATAGGCGTTTCTAGAATGTCGGGCCCTTCACCCAAGATAAACTCTTCAAGATCAATTCCATTAATTTTTCAAAGGTCGCAAGGTTTTATGGCTATGTTGAGATTCTAAACCAACTTCACGAGCAGGTAAGAAAATCACTTTAGCACTAGAAAGGATGTCTATATAGATAATCACTGATCTTGAACAGTGAATAGTTATCTTATTTGATTTTACTTTAGCAACCTACAGTCGAATCAAACTCTTGTGTACTACCATTTTTCTTCTTGCCCAAGGCGAGTGGTCAGGCCCAAGAGCTATTCGAAGATTTGATATTTTCTATTTTTTCCGTTTTGTTCACGGTTCTTGAACATTATTGTATAAATTGGCCGTCTCCCATACTTATTGTACGAGTTACCATATTAGTTCTGCTCGTAAATTTCTTTTCCGAGGCGAATATATCTTGGTAACATCAAATTAAACTTTCCACCTTCAGTTTTCGACCCGGAGTTGCTAAATTATTCAGTGTTATCAGAATGGTGTTGACATTCTATAATCGGGTGGGCGTCAATCCCTTAGCTTTGAATAACCTCAGGGCAGATTGTCATCTTCATTACTCCTTTGTCTGTCAGTAATTAACACGTCTTCTCAAAAATAGTACTGTCGATGTACCTAGTTGATCAAAAAACTTCTTATGCTCTTGTTTGTCATATCCGCAATACTGTGACTTTCTTCTCTTCGGTAATGTTCTTGAACGTTTTACAATTTATTTGGTCTGCTCAGTCTCACTCGTAATTTCTGATTCAGTACATGGGATTCCCCGCCCTTCCGAATTTAGAGCGTGTGAGAGTTATGGAGTGCAAATCTGAAGGCTTGCTGGATTTCGGCATCACTAATGCCACCAATAAAAGTTTGAAATGTCAGTTTCTCAAGTAAACTCCCTGGAATTGTAGGATACGCCGATATACAAAACCCGCTACTTCGGCTTCAAACTTGCAAGTTTTCTCTTGATTTCTGGATTTATTTTTGAGATGCGCTACGCGTATGTACGACATACTAGCTGCTCAAAATTTCCTTCAACTAGATGATTTGAGACAGTACATTTTGATTTTGTTGACAATGGCAGCAGTCTCGAGTTGTAGCACGTATATTTTTGAAATAACAATGCTTTTCGTGATCGTGGACCAACTGTGCATCTTTATCATGCTTATGATGCGCGTGTTTTAATTTCTAATATAAAATGGCTTAAATAATCAGATTTTGTTAACTGTAGGAATTCAAATGGTTAAAAACAATTTAAAAATCATTCTTACTCTTCAGTTGTTCAAGTAAAACTCTTTCCATCATCTGAGCGTATTCTTTCACTTAGTATTACGTAATTTTTTGAATTTTAAGTTATGTATTTGAATGTACACTTTCGTAATGATTAAAACATACTCATAAATTTGTTGTGTTACCTTTATAAATAATTTTATTTTACAAATTTTGCTTTGTACTTTGTGTCTAAATCATAAAACTTTAAGTACTACCATAAGCGCACGTACTCTTAAAATACCGAATTCAAATCTAAGCGTAGTTTTACACGACAGTAAATATTAACATAAATTTCTGCATTAGATTTTGAAATGAAAAATTAAATAAAAATTTTTTTAAATCGTGTTTGCTGTTTGCAACTTGTAATAAATTTTATGTAAAATTTCTCAGTGGCGCATGCGTGTTTAATTACATTTGCAAGTGACATCTCTGAATAACAAAATAAACACGGAAGAAATCATAACCTAAATTGTTAATTTGTTTGTTTAGGTTTGTTTATGTTTAGAGGTTACGAAAACGTCGATTTTATGAGGTTATTTGTATTTTACGAACGACTCAATCTCAACATAAAATACCATAAAATAGTAATATTTTACGTTCACGTGATACTGGCAGTTCTAGTATACTGCGCATCTATTGACGCATATTTGAGAGAGAATTTTTTCATTTTTTAGAACAGGTTCTATAAAATTTTACAGAAAATTTAACACGTAAATTTAGTCAAAAATTTTGTATGAAAAATGCGTTTGCAACGGTGGAAAATATTTATGTAGAAATTTATACAAAAATTTATGTTAAAATTTACTGTCGTGTAAAACTACGCTAAAACTGTCGTAGCACTTCAACCGAATGTGTACAGGTATATGTGTTCTGTGGTGTGTACCGTGTGTACCTAAAACACAAACTTTAAAATAAATATAAAAATTTGAGATTTTACGACCCTGTGCAGGGGCGCCGTTATTATTAATGTAGATGCTAGTTAATATTAAAAAATATATTTCACTTTTAACTTTAAAACTATTTAGGGTAGATGTTTTTCTAATAAACGATAAATTTTCAAAAAACTATTTTTGCCAGATGATTATGCGTAAACGTTTAAAAGAATGTAGCCCGCTCCTGACGCTTATGGAATTTATTTGCATTTTAAAATTGATTCTTAGAAGATGTCCTAAAATCCTAAGTTTGTTTAATATTTTTAAGTAATAATAAAAATACGACTTCACGAGAGTCGCGAGAGTGATGATTACTTATTAACTGCTGTTGTAACATTTACTTTAGTTTATGTAAAGATAAAGTGAGAACTGCGTTGCTAGTTAGGTCACGTAAGTAATAAAAAAGTTAAATTACATCGAGTTTTTTAGAACAACCCTCATAATCGTTTTTTACAAAAACGAAAAATTACAACATCTATTTTATTTTCAAAAAATTTCTTCCCCCATGTCGTCATAATAATCCAGGCCTCAGGTGATTAGACACTCCACGTTAAACCTTGGGTTCCTTGTAGAGAGAGAAACCTTGTTCACTTCTCTAGATGTACGTGTAGTTACTAATTTACTTGTTTATGGAAGTTTCTATTTGATGTTTTGATCTTGCTGCAGGGTCCAAAAACGACGGTTTTGACTTTTGTATTTTATTTACTCCGTGGGTGCATTTTTTTCTTGGCTAGGGTTACTTTTTATTGCGTTCTCGGGTCACTGGCGTCACAATCCTGAGGTTGTTAGAGATTATTCTTCTTATCTGGGAGGGTCACTTACTGAGATGTGCCAGGGCTTGTTTTGCTGTTCTCTTTGAAAATGCGCCGTTACCAATTGTATCACATTCTTGATATGCAGAATCGCTCGGTAGTTCTTTTAAGGCTAAAAACCATCTCAGTAAGCATTTCATTTATTCTTCTTTTTGGTAACACGTCTTTCTGGCGCCCAACGTGGGTCAAAAGGTTGCAAATAGTGAGATTCTTCACACTTTAACATTTTTAAAATTTCCTTTTTTTCTAAAACACTGTAATAGAAAAGACGTCACGTTCAACTCAACTACCACTTTCCATTGTTAAATACATGATTATTACAAAAATGACTTGAATGTTAGCAACATTTAGATTGTTGTGTTTAAATATTTCTAAATGTGGGCCTGTGGCATCAAAAATATTAAAATGATCAAGCTTCCTGTTACGTAATAGAATATTGACCTTGCTTTTTCTAGCTTATATTTTTCTTACTAATTACAGGTCTAACTAAAAACAAATTATGAAGTTCTACATTTCAAGAACAATTTTAAAAGCTCATCTCAATCTACCTGCAGGATTTTCATATTTTTGTAGCAATCTGTACTTCTGCCGCTATTCTGTAGTACTGTTTTTGCCATTGCAATGTAGACTGCATATTTTCTTCATCTTGTCTTTTTGTCTATACCTAACCTAATAACACATTGTAGCGTAACCTTGCGTTGCACTATTTATGAACTCTAGTATAACTAAGACGCCACTGGTCTTAGGACGACGGCTAAACTCAGTGGGTGGCCTTGAGTGAGGATAAGGAGTCACTACATTCAATAAAACACAGAAAATATCTTCATAAGACAACCCCAATTCTTAAGGTGCGGTAACAAACTAAATGAAGCCAAAAATGTCCCATGAGACCAAAAAAAAGCAAAAACAAAACTCACTTACATTTAAGGCTTGTCACAAACTCAGAAAATTGATACACCCCTGTCACAATTACCGATAACAAAACCGCCTGCGAGGAGTCTTCCGCCCTACTAAGTCTTCCCTGCGCGAAGCGGATCTAAAAATCCCCTCCGAGACAAACTCTCTCCAACGGAAATCCCGGATCTCGGAAGTTAAATTTTTAAATAATCAACAGAAGACTTAAGAGATGAAATTTCTTATAACCCATCAACAAGAGCAAGCAGCAATATTAGATAAAAGTCGATAAAATCCTACACCCACAAGGACATAATTGTAATTTACAATTTAGTAAAATGAAACCAAATAAGCTTTATGAGCTGGTATAGAAATCCTAACTTCAATTCGTTTTGGCTAAACCAAAAACAAAAGATCAACCACATATGGGCTATACCTTTAGAGAAATTAACAAGTAAGGACCCAACATCTACCAAATTACACCTGCCCACTTATCTGAATATTACATACACAAAAGTAGGGAAAGTTGAAACCTACTAATTCAAGGTGGAATCTAAATTACAGTTACCAAATCTTAATAAGAAAAATCCAACCCTTATCAAATTGATAACTAGATCTATAATGCAGTAAAATTTACGAGAAATATAAGCCACAGCTGGGAAAGTTCACAGCACCGATTAAATGCAACAGATGTAATGGAAACAAACAGTGAATGTTACAACATCTTTATAAAATGTTAGCTAAATACATGTTACATTTTTCACAAAGAAGGCTTTAGAGTGGAAGGAGATGAAATGGAAGAGCAAGCAATAGTTTGTTAGGTGTCTTCTCTCATTTGTATTTAAATTAGTTGCTGATGTTCTGCCCTAATAAATGAGCACTGCTGGATTTTTTGTTTTGGTCTTGCTTTTAAGTTTTCTGAATTAGCAACCTAATTGTGTCGGTACCAGAATTTTTAGTTTTGTTTTGTTTTTTCTTTTTTGAAATGATAATTTGGATAGATGATTGATCATGTTGAGTTACACCCACACAGTAGTTGCTGAGAATCAAAGAGTTTTGATATTTCTTTTTTATTCTTATACTCTTCTGTGATATTTTATATCAGTGGAATGGCTTAGTATGTTAGAAGCAGCTTGAATAATGATGGTTGAATGAAAGTAAAAGATATTGACCAGAAAAGGGAAGATGTGGTTTAGTATATCTACTAACCAATCTGCTCCTGTTTTATATTAGCAACTGGGATTTTTTAGCCCTTTTCATTCTAAAGATTAACTAACAATAAGTCATTAATCTACACAAGATAAACAATGAATTTATAACATTTTCTGTCAAAGTACAAGGTGATATTTAAATCGGTTATCTTATTGGTGTTTTGTAACTTATTTATTATTGTTAATTTTCAAAATTGATAAAATAAACTGCTGACTCAACACTAGAGTTCTTTATATATGACGTATTTTCTACATTATTGAAAATGCAAAGATAATGCTTATAAAAACCTCATAAAAGGGCATTTGAGCTTCAGCCGTATAAGAAATCTGGCAACACTGCACGTGTACTTGTACTTTGATACGCCTGTTGAAACATCATCATTAAATTGATTATATTAGTTAACTTTTACTTATTCAGTGTATACCACTTTGAATTTTATTAAATACGTTTTCGGTATATTGAAAAGAGGTAATGTTCATTGAAAATTTAAATTTACTTAACCTCACTTTCTACTAATTTTCCGGTTTTATTTGTATTACAATTTTTATTTTTGGAATAGTAAATTCTTCAGTGTTAAATAGCAAGTTTTAATTATTTGCGCGTTTTAAGATTGGCTGTCAAGGTTTTTTAATCATGAATTTCATTTTTTAGGTGCCTACGTTGATTTAAAATCAATTAAGATGAGGACTCAAGCAAATAATGTAGCAGCTTCAAAATTGGAAAGTGATGCTATTTTTGACTTTATTATAGAACAGGTAAAACTTCAACCAGAAAAAGCTAAGAGCGTTAATGGTGTATTTCTCTACAAGATTACCAAAGATGGAAAAGTTGCCAAAGAATGGAGTAAGTAAAATATGATAAATATACTGGTTTGAAAAAGATTAATTTACATTTAGATTTAATTTAATTGAAACTATTTTTAAAATCAGTAATATTTGAAACTTATTTTGAAAAAACACAAAATTCTGTGCTAGTTTACCTATAGTCTATACGATTCTTTACGAATATACTGTTAATTTTAAATTATCAGACAATTGAAATGATATATCACATGTTCTGATCTGATATTTAAGTCTCGAAATCACAGTAATCCATGAGTTAATAAATGTTTGTCAAATAAATCTTCAGTGATGTTTTCAGAATGACAATAGTCATAAGCATACTTGTGACATTTTAGGTCGGAATTTAAAATTCAACCCCCACTAACAATGACACATATCGGTAGGCGGGCCATGCGGACGACGACGTATGAAATGAACCATGAGCAAGGCGGTTTTTCACATTCTCGATCAAATTAAATCAAATGTCAACTGAATTAAAAAAACAAATTAAATAACAATAATAAATATATTTATACTAATTAACACAAAAAAAAACGAAAAATGTAACTAGATTCTGCAGGAAGATAAATAAATAATAGTAGTAGTATAATTCAACAAAGCTAACCAAAATAAAATAATTATATTTGATGTACTCATTCGCACGATGGATTTGCCTTTTATAGCATCTGTAACCCCTCCGTTGCAATAACTGCATGCATGAAACTGGTAGGAAAGTAGTGGACGGTAAAAACCTAAAATGTCACAACTATGGTCATAAGGAATAATTATATTTTGTAATTCGTAGCCGAGCTTGAGTTTGAGACTTAAAACTACACCAATCTAAGTATTTATGGCATACTAGTACATGTGATGTTGATATCCTTGAACTAGTGAGGAACGAGAACTCATTAATTTAATTTTAATTGTAGCTATGGATCTAAAGTCTGCTAAAATATATGAAGGTTCTCCACAAGGCGATTGCAAACCAAATACTACCATAACTGTTTCTGATGAAGACTTTATTCAAATGGCAATGGGAAAATTGAATCCCCAACAGGCCTTTATGAAGGGAAAACTTAAAGTTGCAGGCAACATTATGTTAGCTCAGAAGTTGGGACCTTTGCTTAAAGCTGGTGCAAAACTATAAATCTTGTTATAATTTTTTTTTATTATTTTTTATACTTCCCCTTTTTTGGTGGTGTTAATGTTGTTTATATTAAGAAATTCAATAAAATATATTATATTAATTCATTCCAGCCTTTATTAGTTATTAGAATTGTGTTTTAATGGATACGGAAATAAAGAATAAGATACTTTTTAAATGTCTTTGTTTTATTATCAAGAATTCTTAAATATAATAACATTTACTTTTTATTATCAATAGCTTCTGCTGCTTCTTTCTGTCGTTTTGCTCTAATTCCAATCAAACGAGCATCAGCACGTGCTTTTCTCAATGTAGCAAAAGCATCAAATTTCTTCTCTTCCTCGGTGGGTACACGTGCTCTAGTCTTTACTTTCATCTGCTTGATTGGTAAAATTTCACCTTTTAACTGAGTGGCTAGTTTTTGCTCTTCTTCACTTGCTTCACCAGCTTTTATCTTCTTGTTATTAATCGGGAACAAGATTAATTTTGATAGATATTCTTTAAGCCTCTGTGCATTAATCTGAACTGACTCGACAGATTTATTGCGTCTACGGTAGTCAACAGAAATGCCAATCGTCTGGGCATAAGCAGCATTCAAACCAGCAGCCTTTAATTCTTGTAAAGTAAATCCACGGCCTGCTCTCACTTTTGAGTGATATCTAGCAGTAGGACATCTTACAATAGGTTTGAGCGAGCCTCTTACAGGTCTTGGTGCAATTTCTTTAGCTTTCGTCAAACGATTCTGTTTGCGACGTAACTTACGTGCAGGTTGATCAAACCAGGTTTTTACTGAACGTTGCCAATCTTTATGGAAATGTCCATTTGGAATTATATTATTACCCTTTGGAGCCATTACACTAAATTATTTCTCAATACCTCTTTATAACCACGTGCATAAACTATCACAGCCTCAAAAAGATATTATAAGGTTATGTTTTATGTTTGTAAAGGTGTCATTAACGTTGCCAACCACATGTTATGTGCAAGGTCTTTTCCCCAGAAAGGTATGTAACCAAACTTGAAGAAAATATCCCTGTTCTGAAATATGAAACATATTTATGTATTACGATACATTGCAGGTAGAAATATAAGCAAGCGCTTTTTCTAAGTTTCTTTATATTTGTTGATCATAGTCAGATTAATATAATACCCTAAAATCGAATATAACTTTATTTTAATGAAAAATGAGGAATATTTAATATCTGGCAACACTGTATATACAAAATGCGGTATATTTGAAATCTAGAATATTAAACTATCATTTTCAAATCATATATAAAAAGAATGTACTTTCATAACAACGTATTACAGATATTTTAAAAGGAAAGAACTGCAAATGCTTTTCATTTAAAATGATCTAATTTCATATATGTACTTATTACTTATTATTATGACATGATAACTTATCAGAATTCATCTTTGAACTATCAACTGATCCAAAACAGTAAAATACAAAATAGCATAATCATGTTGAGCAATTATTTGTAATTGGAATCATATTTATGCTAATTTTTTATACTAGCAAAATCTCATAGTCATCATTCCTTTAAAATTATGTCTTCATAGTTTATTTAATATCAGTCTATTATTCATTTCATGCATCATTTTTAGTATTTTTTACTGAAATTAGAAATATTTGCTAGGGAGTTCCACAAATCTAGTGAGGGCACCATACATTGAAAAAATGCTCAAGAGTAAATATTGCAAACAAACCTGATATCACTGCATTAATATGCATATAGAAACGTGAGTACATTGACCAAATAAGAGAAAGATTCCATAATGTTTCAGACAATTGTCTTACAGTAGAACAACCCCAATTTTGAACTAGAAGTCTAATACTGGTTGTTTCATTTAGACAAATATAATATTGAAAGATGTAAATCTTCAACACTAAAGCAACAAAAAGGAATTATTTAGTCAGATGCAACCAAGCAACTTCCGGTATTGCATAGTTACTCAAAAAAGATCCAAATGCCAAGACGAGTATTTTGTATACTATTCTTTAGTAAATTTTGTTCATATAAACCCCCAAGTCTACATTATCATTTTTTCCAACACAGAACCAATCACCAAAATTGTTTAAAAGACATTTAATTTAAAAAAATTAACATAAGTTGACTTACATTTAAGTAAAAATTTGACATTAAATACAACATTGATATTTCAATAAATGAAAATAATTAATTAATAACTAAAGACCTCATTTACTTGATTTTCAAAAATGGCTCTTAATGATGATTTGTAGAATTGGACATTAGTATGCTTACTCAAAAACTTGAAACTCAGGAGAGGATAATTGAAATAGTCTCCTTGTTTGAAGAAGATAAAGAAGAAAAAGAATTCCAAGCCTTATATCTAGGGAAATGGGATATTATTAAAGGAAGAATGAAAGTAAATTGCTAGGTTTATAGGCTTGAAATATTGCAAAATGGGTTCTTTTTTATATAAAAATGGTCATATGTATAAACTTTGTAAAAACATAAAAATTTGTAAATATTTTATAGTGTACACCTTTACTCAATGTTCTTAAATCATGCTGTGTCAGTTAGTTCAATGATTAATAAATAAAGACAATGAATTTCAAAAATTAACAATGGGTTCATACTCTATCTAATCTATTTTTAACATACATCCCTTAATGACCAGGGCT
This sequence comes from Ignelater luminosus, assembly GCA_011009095.1. Classification (NCBI taxonomy): domain Eukaryota; kingdom Metazoa; phylum Arthropoda; class Insecta; order Coleoptera; family Elateridae; genus Ignelater; species Ignelater luminosus. Next base: position 133,368 of record VTPC01003991.1, read on the forward strand.
GGGCAGTATTTGAAATACATGTATTTGAAATACGTATTTTAAATACATTTTTGACACATATTTTGTACTTTGTATTTTAAATACTCATGTTTTAAAGAGATATTTTGTATTTTAAATGCTCATTTGTAAAGAGGTATTTTGTATTTTGTATTTTAAATACAAATTTTAAACTACTTTTTGAATTTTTTGCAACTAGAATATACTAGAAGAAAGCAGTTACATGTAACAGTAAATGAATCGAAGATAAAGTTGTTCTTTTACTCGTCCGATAAAATGTTTAGAAACCTTAGTATTTTTCAAAAGAAATCAGAACTTTACTAAATTTCGAATTGAACACAGACACTTGATTGGTTTGTTTCTGTATACTTTGAGAATTCCAACTAAAGAATAGTGTACATACCATAGGACTAAAGTGTCTCTTAATCAGTGATGTATAGCTAGAAAAAATAGTGGGGGAATGCTGATTGTCAGATTACACATTTATTATATAAAAATAATTAGATTTCTTAAAGAATGTTTAGTATTTATTGGTAACTAGGAGAACGCTGTTCCCCTGCATCCCCCCTCCACTGCTTTTAATCCCTTGTGTGATTCACATTCACCTTCAGGATTAAAAGGATCATCTTAATTCCATGGTATATACCATTTTTTTCTTTATATTTTGTATCTTGTATTTTAAATACATATAATTTTGACGGGGTATTTTGTATTTGTATTTTAAATACATTCCCAAAAATATATTGTATTTTGTATTTCAAATACATAATACAAGGTATTTTGCCCAGCCCTGTTAATGACCCCTCAAAATTGTTTACTGATCGCCTCCTCAAAACCAGAACTCATCACAGCTCATAATAAATTATGATAATATAATGTAAGTATATCTGTGTAACTGCCATTATCACATACCAAATATCCACAACTAGAGAGTCATACTGAATATACGTATTCTCCAGGTTATTTTGGTTCAAAAAGTTCTAATAAACATGTATCATAAAGTAACACAAAATTCCAAATGAGATTAGTTTTAATGCAAATAATCAAGTTACCAAACAAATGAAAAACAATCTAGAAATGCTAAGAAATTCTATGCTGAGATCTGCATTAATAATAGTGGTGAATATTTCATCAAAACTAAGTTGTAAAATATTTAATAGAGTAATAAAAAATACAATAGCTTGGAATTTTAATCTACTCAATTCCAAAACACATCAGTTTAGGATACATGATTATTACAACCTTTTCTAACCAAAATTACCTTCAGAATACATATAATATTCACTATGCCACTCCAGTTGTGAAACATCCTGTATAATAAATATGTTCCTACAGTATAATTACAATACAATATTAAATGATAATGCAGGTCACCCTACAACACATCGTCTGTCTTATTCTCATAATAAAGTCCTCTCAATGTAGGGGGGGGGGGAGACAGCCTTTTGTACCCATTCCCCCTGTATCCTGTGACTGCAAGTATAAGATCCCCATTAATTTAAAGCACTAACTGCATTAGTCATTTGGTCCAAGATTGCAGACTTTTCCTTGCATCTCACTTGCCCTAGAATTTTGTCCAGCTAAAAGCAGGGCCATGGCTCACTAGAAACTTGAATTTATTAAACCAAGAATTAATAATAATTACACAGATAATATTATATTCCTTTGTTTTAAGTGCGTCCAGTTTTTCCTGGTTCTTTTTTAAAACTTTCTCAAGATTTTCTTAATCCCCTTTTAACTATGGCTGTGGTTGAAAAAGTGTTCTAATGTCTGGTATGCAGGTCATACTATTTTGCTTTATCCAACAAGGTGTATTTTACTTCTTTATTCAAAATCATTAGCCAGAGATTGATGAACATGCAACTTTTGGGTTTAGGGTCTAATGGTAGATTTACATCTGATATTTCTGTGCGACATTTATGTCAAATGTCGGACACTAGATTGCACAAAGGGTTTACACTTAAGGAGAATTTGATACAAATTACATGAAATTTATCTGTTGAAATATATGTATGACATCGCTCTCCTTTGCTATTTTGAAATAAATGTACCAAACGTCATTAAAATCGTGACAACAGGAAGTATCCAAAACAATTAAAAATTGTTTTTCCGCCTATTTAAAAAAATGAGGTTGATGATGGTTACTCGAAACCAAAATGTTGTACAGAAATTTTGTTAGCGTATTTTAATAGAGAACAAAAAGTGGCAATGGAAAAGTGTTTTTAGTTTTCCGATATCTTTTCAAATAAAGGAAAGAAAAAATAATAACAAAAACCGAGAAATCTACTATTTTTTAAATATTTCTGAAACTATCCAAGATATCTAGATTTTGCAAAAGCCAACAAAAAGGTCCTATAAATAGCCAACTTTCATCCCATTTAACCGATGCTGTATCTCTTACCGTTTCCAAGATCCCCATGCTATGCATTCTTCTCTTGGACACACTGTATATCCTAAAAGCATCGTGTCACTTTTTCATTTTTTAAAATTAGTTAAAATGCCACTAAAGTCAAAAACAAAGTTGCTTATTCTCAGTATTTTGCCTAAAAAGAAGTGAAAGCATTCTATACGGGTTCGTGAATGGATTCAGCGACAAAACGCCCTAGGTGCTTCTGGTCAGTTGATATCCAAATTGAAAGTAAAAGATCCAGCACAATTTGCAAATTTCATAAGCATAAAACCAACAGATTTTAAAAAATTAATATACAAAATTGTACCACTAGCAAAAAAGCAAAACACTAAATTTAGAAAAGCTATATGTTTGCAAGAACGGCTTACAGCAACTTTACAATTTTTTGCATCAAGTAAGTAGAAAGTTAATTACCATTTGATGGATTTGAGGTACTGGGCTGATGCACATACTGTTGAGAAGTATTTGAAATATTGGAGAAATCTGATTGGGCAGATACCAAGATAACAGAGCTGAGATTTGAACAAGTACAGGATAGACCTTGCTCTTCTTCTTCACCTATTTCTAACATTACTAGTTGTATCTTCCTCTTCATTTTTCTTCATAAGCAGTCTGATTTTAAATTTCTTATTTCTGATGTTACACAGTTTCCAAAAATATACTGATGCTATTCTTGATTTAAAGTACAAGTTGCTTTTTCGATTAATATATCATGTTGTCTTACTACAGCCTTCCGTTGCTTCTTAAAAATATGTCCAACTTCATTGCATTTATCTTCCAACTTGTCAGCAGTGTCAACTTCTTCATTTGGCTCTTTCGTAGCTACAGCTGACGCATCATCTATTACCGTCTATATGTACCGAGGCATTTTCCTAAAAACATGTTAGACTATTAGATAATGAAAGTATAAACAATTGTCAAGTAAATAATAAGTTTAATATTTTTTGTAAGCACCAGGCACACCTGAGGAATTGGAACGTATCAGCAAGAAATTTGAGTCAAAATGGAATTTTCCCAAATGTTTGCGTGCCGTTGATGGTAAACACGTTATCCAAACTCCTAAACACAGTGGCAGCTATTATTTTAACTATAAAGGACAACATAGTATTGTTTCGATGGTAGTTGTTGACACAGACTTATAAGTTCCTCACAGCTACAGTTGACAGTAATAGCCAAGTTTCTAATGGAGGAATTTTCAGAGTTAGCAAAATTTTACATTATATTAATGAACAAGCAAATAACTTACAACGAACAACCCTTCCAGGAACAAAAATTACTGTTCCCATGTTTTTGTTGCCACATATAATGAAACCATATCTGTACCAAAGTCAAGGCTTTTGGCCTTATGTCCAGTGTTTTTTGAGTATTAAAAAAGCTCATTCTTCTTGCTGCAGAACATACAGACAGTATAAACATGTTGTTTATATAATTTTTTACTTTCTGAAAACTCTGCCGCTGCTGTATATGCCCCAGAAGGACCATTCAACTATGAAAATACCAAAATGGATGACCTAGAACGTGAAAGTTGGTGAATTAATGGAACACCGGCAGAATCTCTATTGCCATTAGGTCAACAAGGTAGTAATAATTATTCAGCAAATGCAAAAGATACTCACGATGAATTTGGAGATTATTTTGTCAGCACTCAAGGTGAATTACCTTGGGAGTATAAGTTTGTATAAAAAGAAACAATATAAAAAATTGCAGTTACATTAAATGAAATGAGTTTTGAATTGAAAAGTTTGATTTTCCAATCTATCTACTTCCAATCATCGAGACAGTAGAATTATTAATACCATCCAATCCAAAAAAAAAAAACAAAAAACGTGTTCCTAATTGTAAAAAAGCAACTTTTTTATTTAATTTTTCTATTATAAAGAAAACTTTATTTCTCAAAATTCAACTCACATTAGTACTTACCACAGGAATATTTCCTGAGGTGAATCTGCATAATGTACTTCCTTGCAGGAACGATAGTGATCTGAAATAAGGCTACTTTGAAACATATACGTTGTCTGCACCATCTCCGTTTTCTTCCTTCTTGTTTTTTTTAGTTCAGTTATATTTCATAAATTATGGATTTATCTACTGATTTGCTCAACTGTGGTGGTAAGTTTCATTGTCATTTCAGTCAAGGCAGCTCTCTTTACTCTGTCCTTCTACTCTTTTAATTTCACATTCCATAATTCAGGTTTCCAGTGATACATATTAATTAATTCATTAATGTCTGCTTTTAACCACTGTTTCTTCATGTCATTCATTTTGAAAAAAGTCAACACAAAAACATCAATATTAATGTACAGGGAGTAAATGAAATGGCAAAAAGAAACTTCAGTACGTTATTCTACAGTAAAAAATAAAACAGAAAACCTCTATACCATTTTGCTGTTAACACTATCTTGAAGAAGTTATTGGAAGTCGTAAATTGCTTGGTTGATTCTGCATTCTTAATAAATACAACAAAATATTAATGTTTAAACAGAGTTTAAATGCAAAAAACACTAATTATGTACCATTTATAGTTTTTTTTTGTACTAGTGTATTAGTAATCCACTTCTTAAAATGGTCAATTCTTTATAAGAAACGCATTTTGAAAATATTGCAATGTTACGCATTACTAACAGTGGTAACTAAGATACGAGATTGCAAGCACACCTTGCATACTCACTCTTTCAAACGTACTGGGTTGCCAAATTTAAAAAGTTTTAATTGCTAATTTTGAAAAATAGGCAGTTAAGGCTAAATTGGTATGGGAAATTTCTTCTTATTTTTGAGCACAGAATTACAACTGTAGTTTTTTCCGCCATTTCCTTTACACCCTGTATATAAAATACACACCAGTATATCTGACATATGACACAAAAGTAGAATGGTATTCAACTTTTGCAAGTTATATCAACACGTCTGAACTCGTCATGTACTAAGTATTTACAAATACACATATAAAAGTGTCAAAACAAATTACAAATAAATAATATACATATCTTTGATAGAAATTCTGAAGCGTTTACATTAGTTTATACTACTATCCGACATAAATGTCCGATGTAAACCTACCAAAATATGTAAACCACTAAACCACTCGTGCTCGAAATTGAGACTGTTATTTAAAAGAATTCAGCAAAATTATCAAATTTAAATAAACACATTTTTATTATTAATTGGTCATATTAAATACAAATTATAAACTAAACTATAACTCACAATCTTCAGATTTAGAATCTTAAAATAGGCACTTTCTGTAATAGTTTTGTTTTTGCTATTTTACTAATACATATTTATTCAAGAGGAAAATAGAAAATAAAGAAACCTTAAGCAACATACGTCTTTTCTTCTGAATTAAGTTAATTTTCATAATAATACAAATAAGAATATATGTTGGAAAGATGAAATAAAATCACGAGATTTTATTTTTAATACAGTATAGGAAATGCCCACAAATTCAAATAAGTGCCTTCAAGCAGTAACCAGAAAAATTTTCATATGTGAGATTTCGCAACACATAATCATGTGTCACTTTAAAACAGCTAATTTTGACATGGAGAAGGCACTTTGCCTGCACCAATTCCATTCAAATACTAAGAAAGTGAGCATAACCATTTCAAAATATTTACTTATTTAAATGCAACTGCAATATTTGCAGCAATTTTAAATGACAGCCATGTAATTTTATGTGGAATTTTCAGGTATGACTAGGTTAGGTGCCAGAAGCTCTTGTTTAAATGAAGGATAATAGTTTATGAAAGCAAGACAAAACAGGACATCATTCATAAAAAATAACTTTATTACAGTTTATTACAAGTAAACTAAAACTTAATTTTACAAATGATGTTTGTTTAATTGATTCTACATACCTACAAATATTTATGTATTAATAATCTCAACATTGTGTAGCTCTTGTTTTGGAAAAGCATGAAAATTAAGACTTTGATTTCTTCTTGGTATTAAATTACAATCGTACACAGAACAAAACTTATTGTCACACAGAGATTTTAATTTAGATTATGATTTAGATATGACAAGCTTTTAAAATAAAATGCACTTAAGTTGCACCAAAGACGCAAAGAATTAACAGTAAATATTAAATAATGGCTTAAACACACAGTAAAGGCATGTAAACTGACATCAACAAACTCAGGTACCTTATCAGTTTAGTTTGCCACCATAATCATGTATTCCAAAAATTTTGTTAGACATGAAAATTGTGCAAGAACTTTTCTAGGGGGTACTTATTTAAATTTGCGGCCATTCCCTATACAGTAGAAAAATAGTTTTTATTAAACTCTCTATAGCAGTAAATTTAAATTCCAATTTTCAATTTATATTCTTAATTGCAGTTCTTTATAATCTGAGACAAATAACGAAAAAAGAAAAAAAATAAATTTTAACAATAACAAACTATTCACTATTATTTTTATTCTTTTGCATCACCAATTCCATCTGGATTTATAGCAAACATAGCCTCTGCTTCAGGAAGACAAGGTGAATCATAAATTTTACAAACGCGTGTTTCACCACGGCCTTTACGTAAATACAGTCTTGTAGTGGAAGCATGTGCCATAATATTTCCACCAATTGGTTTCTTAGGATCAGCATTAAACATAACTCCTCCATCTACTTGAGCTACTACTTGATTTGTTATTACAACACCGACACCAAACTGCATAAATTCTAGAATTTAATTAACAATTCTAAAATATATTGTACGATTATTTACCTCATCGGCTAAGCGTAAAAGCATCCTTAAAAACCGAGCTAAATGCATTTGACGAGCTGATAACTCACCACGACCTGAATAATCAGTGCGATATAATGAAGTAGCACTATCCACAATTAATAAAGCATAGCTAGAAAAACAGAAAAATCATTTTGACTGTGCTTGATTCTGGTATAAAAACATCTCAAATTAATTCAATCACCTACATGCACAAGGCCCAACACCTACCGAGATTCTGCCATCATGGCAGCAGCTTGAACAAGAAGTTTCATCTGATGGTCCGTATTATAGGCACGTGCATATGCAATGTTATCTAAAACATCCTGTCCAGTTAATTTATACCTTTCAGCAACAGCAAGTAATCTCTCTGGTCTAAATGTGCCTTCAGTGTCTATATACATACATCTACCTTCTCCACCATTGTTATCAATAGGAAGCTGCAGGTTTTAAAAATTAAATTAAGATACTTAACTTCTTCATATTAGACTATTTACCTGACAAGTAACTGCTAATGTGTGACATAACTGTGTTTTACCAGTCCGAAATTCTCCAAAGATCTCTGTAATTGAGCCAGTTTCTATTCCACCTCCTAATAAACGGTCAAGTTCTTTGGAACCTGTTGTAATTTGTATAAGTTCAGATCTCTTCTGATGATATTCAGTTGCTGTAGTAAAGCCCATAGGTACTAATTTTGAAGCTTCAACTAGAATTTTATCAGCTTTAGCTTCAGATATTCCTTTAATTGACAAGAGAAACTTCTTTGGAGCAAATGCAATTGATTCGACTGTATGATATCCTGCTTCCTCAAGCTTTTTAATATCTGCATTTGTAATGCCATTGCCCTTATGATAAAAAGAGTTTATAGAAAAAAGTTAATAAGTAAAGCTCGGATCATATACAAAATGAGCCTTTTTATATTTCAGTATATTCTTTCAAAACATTGGTATTATCAAAAGATAAAAAGCAAAAGAACCGCATCTTGCATATAATCTGAGTTTTATTAATAAGCAGTATTTTTATATATAAGACTGCAAACCTCTAATCTGGAGAGTGGCTGTGGTCCTGTGTCTGTGTCTAACTCCTGAGAGACAATTGTTGCAGTTGTAGATGCTGTTGCTGAGACACTCATTATTATACCTACACTTATATCATAAGCACAATTTCACCCGGTTTCACCTAGATTCAACAAGTTGTAACAAGTTTTAATAATTATAAAACAAACCGCCAATTGAAAATGTAAGGTTAGAAACACGTTAGAAAACTTCAAAACTTCGTCAAACAAAATATTAAATCTAGTTACTTCTTAGGAATCTCTAATAGATTAAGTTGTAAGCACTGCAAGGAGGCTTTTTAAAATTACCAAAAAAAATGAATTACAGCTGAAAGATAGCTAAAAAGAATTTTTAGGTAAAAAGAAACGCTGCAGCTTTGTCGAATAACAAAACATTTTTTTAATTTATTAAAAGATGCCCAAAGGCACCTTTAAGACCATATCACCATACATTTGGTCTCTGTAAAGCACGCTATTTAGGTTCCAATAGAAAGAGTGAATACATTATATCTATCCATTCAATAAACAAACTGCCAATTTATGACCTGCAATTATTTCCTCATTATTATAAATTTTTATATATCCATTCCAAATAAAGAGAATTAAACTCATTAACGAACAATCTTAGGGACACCAATAACCTTTATCTTTAAGACCGAATTTCTTTGAAACAGATTCTTCTATTGGATAATCAAATACAATTTCTATTTCATTTTTATCTGTTACCAAATTATTTAAATATTTGTAATAATTATATGTATTCCTCTTAGAGTAAACAAATGAATTGAACTGATTCGATTCAATTTTACCTTCTCCTTTATAAATCAATTATTTAAATTTTATTCAAGTCTAAACAATATTGTATCACTCAACATCATTATCACCTTCTTCATCTAAATGAATATTTTGAACACTAGATAATTTTTCTAACAATTCTTTTAATTGTTGAAGAATTGCTTTTGTAGGACAATGGATTCCAAAGATTTCTAAACTAGTTTTACCAGCCCTAACTAAACTTTTTGTGAATTCGTTGTATTCATAAAACGTACCTTTTTGAAAGAAGTATAACATGCCGTTCATATACCTAAAGCATTATTCATTTTTGAGGGAATAGAGGGAAATATATCACTTAATTCATGTTCTTTAGCAGCAAGCCTACATTCGTCTATTTCAACAAAATATATATTTACATAGCAATGGGCTTTTTACTTTATTTTAAAGCCCAGCTAGTACTTTAAAGCCTGCAGGTTTTAACGACTAACTTTAGACCTTAGAAGCAAATACATCCAATTTTAAACCTAAATGGCGGTTAGTTAGATTGCTTTAAAAATATTTGATTAGAAAATTTTTAATAATAAAGAAGGTAGAGAAGAAAACGTAAAAAAGTTTAAATAAACCAAGATACAGGGTGTTTTAAAAAGTATCTTTGTTACACCCCTGTCAATGTGGTCAACTAAGGTGCGTCCACCTTATATTGGTATAAATTCAAATCTATTTGTTAGGTATCAAAGCAGTAAGCTTGGCAACTGCCTTTTTGTATACTGTTTTGACAGTTAGGGCTGTCGGACACGGTGTTAAATTTAACGTCAAAATTGACTACAATTTTGTCATTGAAATCTGACATCATTGCATACAGCACATTTAACGTCAAAACCGCATTTAAAAATTTGACAAGGGAATATTTAGAACATGTTTTTTACACGCAGAATTATCATGATTTTTAAAACATGTTCCGACATTACCTGAGGTGAACAAAAAAATGGGAAGAAGCCAACATCACTAGACTATGTGCAACTCGATGGTGCACATAGCTAGAAATAAATAGTTTAGAATGTGTTATGTTAATTAGATATTTTTAGTCAAATCAAGATATTAAATACAAAACGAGTATGTGTTGTAATATGGTAATTGCAAAATAAGAAGGCTTAACATAGCCAAGAGAAGCAAGGGAGCAGTGTGTTCCATAAAACAAAATCGAAGACTCAACAATTTACATCTTATGTTGGTATGACAACAACTTTACTACAAAACCATTACTATAACCCTGATAAAGGTATTTCAGGTTTTTTTATTAATTCTGCGAAAGGTTTCGCAATCAATTTGCAGCAGTAATTAAAAAACTGCAACCAAATTAAACAAATTTTTGAAGAGACATAATAAAAACCATATTATTTTTGACCAGATATAGCAAACAATCACTATGTAAAAAAGTAATAAACTGCATGAAGTCTAAAAACATCAATTTTATACTCAAAAACTCAAATTCACCAAATGTTACCCCAGCTACATCACTACGGAACTTTTGAAGAATAATCATAAAAAGCAAGTGTCCCAAATTCGTGGCCTAACATTGGAATCTCAGAAACTGTAAGCGATATGAAGTTGATTAAATTAGAAAGAAGTTGCCTATTTTAGAGATGAGTTTACTGATTTATTTTTTCAAAAAAGTTCATGGCCTGTTAAGATATTTGCTAAAAATGAAGTTATCCGATTTTCTTTAAAGTGGAATGAACAAAGATAGAAAAGAATGGCAAAGAAGGGATTTTAGAGAATTTATTTCCTAACAAAAAAAAAGCTCTGTAGTGTTACTTTTTCCCAATTTTCAGGTTGACGCGTACACAGGATTTTTGGGAACTTTTGATATATTGTTATAACCTAAAGTATGTGTACGCAAAAAAAATTAGCCTTCATTAAATTAGTTCCACTCAACCATGCTTTTTTGCATAACTTGCCAGGGCTATTAATGCTGTAAAAGAGAAACTAATACTTTGCTTTGTTTTGTTTGTAACAAGCAATATTTATTTTAGATTTATGGGTAAATAAAACAAATTCTTAAAAATAGCGCTAATATATTAAATAAAAGATTACAAATAAAAAAAGAATTAAATAATCTCAAAAGAGGTGCTGTAAAAATTTCAGTATAACCATTACAATACATTATTGTTTTAAAATACGACTTAAAAAAGTTTTTTTAACAAATTATTAACATTGCTTTATAATAAATACTTATATATAATAATTAGTGCAACAAATTTTAAATTAGCACATTAGGGTATGAGATTTAAAGATTACATATTAAAAAAAATGAGCCAACATGTATAGTATATTTGTTAGTTTTAAAACATCACCCGAGGAATGTCATTAAAAAGTGTATAATATTCCATTATATGTGAAAAAATTATTGATTACATATTATTCTTATTATTGTTGCTTTGCATTTTTCATACTTCAATTCAGTCTTCATAAACAACATCTTCAAAATTAATTAAAACAAAAAGGAAAAATTAACAATTTTATAAGGAACAATATTGAAATCTTACTATTTTAAGAAGCAATACTTATAATAAATAGAATTTAAATAACAAATCAATTGAGAAGTGCAGAAATTTCACACAAACAAAAGATTCATCCGTCTATCACACATCTGAGAATAAAAAAATATGATCACACCCAGCATCTATGAATTATTTCTTTTCAATTATCGTTACATTATTTTTTAAGTGCAAAATATAGAAAAATCTGTCATCGAATACAGTTCAAAAAATCTGTTATACTATGAATATATAAAAATTACATTGCAATTTGTTATCTAAAATCAAATCTCTTTACTTATAAATTTCAACTCGATTCAGGCACGTAAATTTCAATATTCTGATTTTGTTTCTGTTCCCTCATTGCTTTCCTTCGAGCTTCAATCAGTTGTTTCCTTTGGGCTTCCCTCTGCTTGCGAGCTTCCTCATTTGCTGCATTCGTAGGTCTTGGACGATTTACAGTTTTTCTCGTTTTGTTTGTGGTTGTAGTACCATTTACATTTGGTTTATCCACTGTATCTGCAGATTTTGTCTACGAAAAATTATAAAAATTTGAATTTTCAAATTGAATAATGACTAAATAAAAACTAACCTCTATCCAATTATTCTTTCTAAGAATGTCAATTTCGTTAAAGAGTGCATCAACTTGATCGACCTGTAATAAAACCATATCCCAGAATCCTTGAAGATCTTCATTTGTGGTAGGGAATGCTTCACTTTCACACTAAAATAAATCCAAAATAAAAATCTTAATTACTACAAAATAATTTAAATTTACCTGTGTAATATTGTTTGTACATAATCCTTTAAATTGTTGCATCTTTTGTGATGTTAGTAACCGAGCTTTTCCAGAAGCTGCCCTCAGTTTTCCTTTAACTTCTTCTGATAAATTAGGAATAGTTTCGAGTTCGTTCTCAATAGTATCGGCTAATTCCAATAGACGTTGCGTTTCTTTCTCGAGGATTTTCAGAAAATAATGACCATCTTTATCTGTATTCACTGAAATTGATTTGATTTGTTTAATGTAAAAGATTTTATTTATGAAAAGGGTTATAAATCTGCCAATCTGATTGAAGAAATCGGTTAACAGTTTTGGTAAAATTATGAAATGCATTACTGGTAAGGTATGAATTATATTTTCATATTTTTAAAAAGTGATACATTTTAAATTTGCAAAAATGAGATGTCAAAATAAAGTTTTATTTGGTTTTTGATAGAAAATTGATGGATTACAGTTATCAGATCACAGTTAACTTATCACTTATTAGGTAACAGTGTGTGGATAATACAAAAATTGTTGTGTTGTGTATTATCTGTACTGTGAAATTACAACAATTGAATGCTTGTTATTTAATAATAAACATGGCAAAGGTTAAATAATTAGTAAAAATGGTTAATTAAAGCTGTGATAAGCACATAATTACTTTCTTTTAAAATATAAATATAGACAGTACTTTTTAATAAGCACAAATGATAAATGATGCTTAGCGCCAGTTAATTTAAAGAAAAAGAAATAACCATTTTTAACATGTTGTTTGCAAACAAGTGGATGTTTCTATTCATATTCAAGGCTAGAGTTAAAGATAAAATTAAAAAGAAATCGGAAAGTATTCCAAATGATTGATTTCACAAATGCATTTTGTCAATCTATCAAAAACACATAAAATAAAAAAAAAGAAATTAGCAGTGTTAAATGACTGGTTGAATTTATTTATAAACATTGATAAACAATGATGCAATTTAATATTTGAGATTAAATAAGTTGCAATAGCATTCTTTGCTAAAAAAATCCCTTCCTGTAAATATTAATCAAAGGTAAGCTCACTGAAAGTTTAACTTATTTTTGCACCTTCTATTTCTAGAAATATAACAAAGCAATCAGGAAAACTACCTGATGGGAAATTGTCTTTTGTTTGGTTTTGGGAATTCCTTTTTTGTGTAGGGATGCCATCCACTCTACCAGGTGGCAATAAGGAAATGCTTTGAGGTTAAACATCTTGACTTGTAATAAAGGTAGGAAAAAGAAAGTTGACAGATTTTTAATCAAAAGACCAAAGTGTCCCTGTAAAGTAGGGGCGGTTTTACATAAGAAGCAAGTGAGCAACTGTACTTCATAACAAAACTGAATTAAAAACTGAATTCTTAAATGCAAAACGTAACTAGTTCTATTAGTAATCAAGTTGCCTTAACATTCTCAAATGAACAGCAACCAATGGCAGTGAATGGCAAATAATGAATGGGTTGATGCTCAAGTTGCTATGTATTAATTTAATGGAAGATTCTCGTACCAGCATGGCTTGTGAAATGGAATGGCGAGCAATGATAGCATTTTTGTTAACATTTTCATGTAAATTTTTGTTGTTGTACTCCATAATTTTAATTACTGGGAACTTGACAGCGGACTTCTAGTGCAGAGGGACCAATTACTGAGGCAAAGTGTGCATTTCCAAAAACCCTTTGAAAATTCGAAACAATTCTGTGACAGAACCAAAGAGGTGTGGCCAGAAATGCCCTAAAATGCAATTAGAAGATTGATTCTACAGTTTATTTTCTTGTTTCACATTATCACAGGTGGCAAGCAAGAAAATTTGATCTCCACATCCTATGTATGCTCTTCAGCCAAGTTGGCATTGGATGCCTATAGATTAAACCATCTGTAACCAATGTTTTAGCATGCCTTAGAAAAGCAAAGTGCATACGAACACTTCATTCCTCACTCCAGCCGATGAATGCTAACTTGGTTGACAACCATGGTAAGCATGCACTATATCAGGCAGATCATTACTGAAACTTTTTACATTTCATCTTTGTTCTTTTATCGGTTTGAGTATAAATCTCTTTCATAAGAATCGATACATTTATCAGCACGGTAGTTAATGAAAACTGCACTTTGATAGAGGCAGTATTTGAAAGGCCACAATCTGCTCAATCAGCAGGATCAGCATTAGGAGAAAGAATCATCAAGGCTGCTTTAGGTGACCACCAAGTAACCATCAGGACAAGAGGAAGTTGCCCTCAAGGCAGCTGCCTGTCGTCCCATCTATGGTGTCCAATAATAGACAGTCTCTTGAAGAGCATTAATGACTAACAACTTTTTATGTTATAAATAATGCCGCAACTCATTTTTCTAATAAAACAATCAAATACACAAAATCTAATTTCGTATTCATTATTTAAAATCATCTGATGGCCCATTAGAAAATATTTTTTGGGTAATTAATGCTAAATTAGATTTTATTTGATTAATTCATTCATTAAAAGAATATACTGTGACATTATTTATGCAAAAAGCAGTACAAGCATACACAGAAAATAAACTGGTGTTAGTTACCAGTTGATTTATGAACATTGTCTGCAAATGATTGCAAGTGGCTTGCAAAATTATTGAAATATGATAGCAATCCTCTTAAGAGCGATATTATTTTCACTAAGAGAAAGAAATCACAGACTTAAAAAAATAAAACTTAACCTCAGAAAGGAAGGTTGTGGTTTGACAAGACTTCATGCCAGTATAACACAGCTGATAAAAAAAACTACCTTGATCCATCTACAGACTTACTTAGTTTTTAACATAAACTGATTACCTATGGAAGACAGGTAGTTTTCTCAGCAAATATACACCTGGGAAACCAAATGTGATAAAGGCTTCGCCTTGGAAAAGAACATTATGATTCTTCAAGCAGAAAAACAATAGAGTTGATATCGCACCCCAGCTTCAAAAGTGACATAACTTAAAAATGCACATTTACCTTTTATTGTCATAAAGCATAAAATAATACAAATTTTTATCTACAAAAGTGACACAAGTGGGAATTTTATATTGAAATTGCACTTGTGTGTTAGCAGTGACAATGGAAGTAAATTTTATCTGAATTCTGTCATATTGAGATCCACAGTAATGAGAAAAAGTATGTAGAACAGAATTTAAATAAAAAAATTAACTTGCATTTTGCCAATTCTGAATATAGTTTGTAGAACTACATAAAGAAGGTTATTAAATTACTTTTGTTAATTTAGTTAAATGAATATAAAAAGTATAAATTATAAGAAAACTTACCAGCATCACTTTTCAAATCATCTTTGGCTATCACATTTCGATTCCCATTTAATTGCACTTCCTCTTTATCCAAACTTTTAGAATGTCCATTTAATTTTGTTTCCGTTTCTTCTTTTAATACAGGAATAGTTATACTTTTTGGTAATGCATTATCGCAAACACCTTTTTTTGGACTAATGATAGGTAACTGAGCCCTAAACTCTGGCCTTAAATGCCTTAATACTGGAAGTGTTGGGCTACTAGTGCTTTGTTTTAAATGACTTTCAAATTCTGACACATCTAACAATTTATCAGTCATGGATTTTGAATGTTTTTCACTTTCTGTGTTTGTCTTACTATTTTTATCACATTCCGATTCGGATAAACGACTTTTCTGACGTTTACTAATGAAAAAACCTTGGGCCAAAGCTCCTGGACCATATAAACGTTCCACACGTTGTTGTATAAAAGATTTACTTTCTAATCCATTTGAGAATTCTTTGTATGATGTTCCTGTCATCGTTTTACTGGATCCATTTGTGATATAACTTGAGCTTTTACTTTCAAAACTGACACACCTTCAAAAAGAAAACCATATCTTTATTATTGTTCTATAAACCACATAAATCTTCAATTTAAGAGATCAAGATATTGCGTTACAAGAAAAATGTAATAAATTCACTTTAAATTCAAACCCCAAAAATACATCAAATAAGTATATTTTGGGAATGAGTTGAGTTTGCTAACAATTTGAAGAATAATATTAAAAAGATTCTAAGTCAGGAAATCTATTTTAGACTTAATCAAGTCAATCAGCAAGGTAGATGTGCCCATGCGAGTAAACAACCAACATGATGTCTACTGACAACAGGTAAGCTCATGATTTTTAGCAGGAATGGCTTTTAACCAGCAGTGTAACCTCACCAACTTCTAAACTAATTAGAAAAATAAAAGCTTCCGAGCACAAAGTGATTCCACTAGTATTACTAGAATTTTGTTAATGACTTACATCCAAAATCATGTTCATCATCTTTCTTATTAAAATGGTGAAAATGTTTAATGGAAGATAAAAATTCTGTTTCTTAACAACTCTCCCACTAGTCATCAGATTCTTTAGTTTTCAGAATATGAAGGGTAGTAAAACTATAAGGTAATATACATTTCAATAGTAGCAGTTTCCATATCATACACGCCAGGGCTTATTTGTCAATTAAATCAGTTGAACTACAACTAGTTAGAAGAATTTTAGGATTTCATTTTCTGGAAGGATTGAATCAGACTTCAAGCTAATTTCAAAATGTTGGCTCTTTAAGGGAAACAAGTTTCATTAAAAACTTTTTGTTTTCTCGATACTATAACACTTTTGAGATAAAAAAAACAAAGTTGATAATCTTGAAAACTATCCCCAATTTAACAAAGTGTCACTTGCATCTTTTCATGGTATGCATCATTTTTAGGCAAAAAATTTTTTTTTTAAACTTTGCATTAATGGTATTTTGTTTCTTCAATATCTTGAAAAATGACTCAGCTTATCTTTGACTCTTGGGAATACTTCAATTCATTTTAAACCAACTTCAAAGAAAAAGAAGGTTATCCATTTCAATGTGTGTTTGTTGATTTTTTTCTATGCCCAAGAAGATTATAAGCTATATGAAAGGTCAGCGGCGATGACTCGTGATGTTTTATTATTGGTGAGGCCATGCAAGACTATTGAACAGATTTCAACGTGGTTTTCATTCATGTTCAGAGTGTGAGTTCCAGAAGGTTATAGGATATATGACTTTTTTATTGGTGGGGTCAGATAAAACTACTCAAGCAATTTCCATTTATATAAAGAGTATTTGCCCCAGAGAGTAGTTATAGGCTGTATTGTCCTGCAAATCAGCAAGGTCCTAACTCTGAAAACCATAGTTTTGAGATATTGAGTGAAATGTGTTTGGCTTTCTTAACATTTGTATAAGATAGGACATTTTAAAAAATTAGTCTGTATTAACTTATTTTTAAAGCAAGAACTTTCTTACTTGACATACATATACAGTGTGTTGCATTGTAAGCGAGTTTAAATAACTTTTTCTTTGATTTTTGGGGCATGTAATCTTCATAGTAGCTACTAAAAGCTGCGATGTTAATCTGATCGGTTTACATTACGATCGAAAGAATTCTCGAAATTTTAGAAAAACATAATAGCGATTTTTGTAGAGTAAATCTGATCGCAAAGTCGTGTTCGGCGATATTGTTCTGTGGTATACTTAAAATAAAGATGTTTGCTATGAAACCTTTACATGTCAGGGCCTATTATCCAATAGACTTTCTAAACTAAAGACTACAGTGCTGCATAAGGAATGGGCGCCGCGCCGTATTCAACCGTTAAATACGCCTTTCCGTGTTTTGTATTTTACATGCACATCATAGACGTACTGAAAAATGCACAATTCCAGAAGTAAAAGCTCAAGGATGTGAGGTCCGATGAGAATGTCGGTTGTTTAATTAAGAGAATATCAAACACTAAAGCATTTATTTCATGGCATTCTATTTTTAGTAACAAACAAACAATAACACATTAATAATCATACAAAAGATGTAATAATGAGACATTTTGAGATCATATTTGAGATTTAAGATTTTCAACATCACTAGATACGATTTTGCCATCAGATTTGCTCTATGAAAAATCGCTAATAAATTTTTCAAGAAGTCGTGAATTCTTTCGATTGTAGTAGCCATGTAATATAATAGCTAAGATAAAAAAAATTATAGAGGTGTCCCGGGACTCGATTGACGTAGCTTAACAGGTGTGTTCCTTGAGTAATACATATACAGGGTGTCCCCAGATCAACTTAACAATAGGTGTGAAAGACAAAAAATCTTCGAGTTGAAATCTGAGCCTGTGGAGATCGGCCCTGCTTGATTAGAAACTAACTTGCGCCATATTCTTATTTTTGAAAAATCAAGTAGGCTTTGATAGGTATTAAAAAGTTATTTTTGATGTAGATAACCTTTTCCGTGAGACGTATTGAGAAATCTTATAAGCAAAAGTTGCTCAGAATGCAAATTTATGCCCACATACCAAGTTTGAAAACAATCGGAAGAATTTGGTTTTTTTTAAATTCCAAGTTTTCTCTATGTAACTGCCACGACTTTAAAGTTCGTCTTGAAAAATGTGTTCAGTCAGGTGGCAGTTACATAGAGTAACCTTTCCAGCAGTCTGTAATTTATAATACTAATAAAATTTATTTTTTTAAATTCACTGTTTTGTAAAATTTAAAAATCAAAAGAAAAATCAAATTGTGCCGATTGTTTTCAAATTTGGTATGTGGGCATAAATTTGCATTCTTAACAACTTTTGCTTATAAAATCTTTTGATATGCCTCACGGAAAAGGTACTTTACCTACACCAAAAATAAGTTTTTGATGCCTATCAAAGCCTGCTTGATTTTTCAAAAATAAGAATATGACGCAAGTTAGTTTCTAATCAAGCAGGGCTGATCCCCACAGGCTCAGATTTCAACTCGAAAATTTCTTGTCTTTCACACCTATCGTTAAGTCGATCTGGGGACACCCTGTATGTCCAAAACTCAATAGTAAAGGAGTTATAGGCGATAGCATTTTCCATACAGCAATTGGTTTGGTTAATTATTATGCATTTCTATTGTTTAAAATTAATGCAGGAAGTAGGCTGGTAAATTGTTTTGTCACATTGTCATTACAATGGATTCTTGTTTGACGTTTTGCATTATTTTTGCCACTGTAACGTTTGCTAATGGTTACATTTCCAAATCAATAATTTGCCGACATTCACATTATTATGGACACGCAAGAGTGACAATAGAAGAATATCGACGGAGGTTTCCAGAATGAAGAATACCTTGTCGAAGTGTGCTCAGCAATGTCCATCGACAGTTGACGGAAACAGGTACTTTTCCCAAAACTACTGCCGAACGTCCCATACAGCAAGGAATTGTTGAAGAGGAAGTTATTCTTAATATAATTGAAACCAGTACACAAGAATATCAAATCGTGTTGGGGTTACTCGAATGAAACTGTGGAGAACATTACACAATTTTGGTTTGTACCCATATCATATCCAATCTGTCCAAACTTTACAGCCTGCAAACTATGCAGCGCGTGTGCAATTTTGTCGTTGGCTGAGTGAACATCAGCAGCTTCATCGACAAATTCTGTTTACGGATGAAGCCACCTTTACTAAAGATTGAATTACGAATACTCGCAATTTACATTTATGGGCACATCTGAGAATCCTTTTGAAATCACGAAAAAGCATTTTCAACATCGCTTTTCGGTAAACATTTAGTGGGGGATTCTTAAAATCAACTTATTGGGCCACTAATGTTCCGAGCATACATAAATTTTTTACAAAACGATTTACCAGAATTATTGGAAGAAGTTCCTCTTCAGAACAGAGTAAACACATGTTTGCAGCAACTCCTTCATTTATGTAATTGAGTTTTGGACATATTATGTATTAGGTATTTTCGACTTGAAATTATCTAAGGAACACACCTTTAAGTTAAGTCAGTCGAGTCACGGGACACCCGGTATATCCCAGAAATCAAGTTTGCATGTCTCTCACACAGAAAACGATACCTAACTGTATTCGCTTAGGCGCCTATTTTTCGAGTTAAGGCGTTTTTGCTTTGCAGGGCAGTATACAGAGTGTTCAGCGAGGAATGAGACAGCGCGATATCTCGAGAACGAATGCAATTTTAAAATTCTGAAAACTTTGTTATAAATGTAAGGTAGGGTCATATATATTTTGTGATAAAAAGTTTTTAAATTAAATGCGTCACCGCTAGGTGACTTTTTATTCGAGTTTTGGAATTTGCAACATATTTGTGATAATTTTCCTTATAACTGCTACCAACCTATCTGGTTTACTTTTCGGGAAAATAATAATTTTTATAAATTCCAAGCCACGGATATCAAAGCACGATATGCTAAAGATTCAATAATTTCACTATCTGTTGGTGTTTTAAAATAAAACCTTTTTATCCAAGCGACTATGAATATGACCCATAACTCTTTGGTTAAGCTAATTCTCAGAACAAAAGTTTACTACAAGACAAGCTTCATCATTATCTCTGAAAATGTGGAAATTGTAAACATTATTTACGCTGTCAGTGATAGTTAAGTCGTTTAGCCAAAATGAGTAATGACTAGAATGGGCTAAAAAGAATTTGAAAAGTGGAACCAGAAGGTTGTTTGAAATTTCTAAATGAGATCAAAAGATTTTATGTACACATATTTATAGCGTGTCCTAGAAAGTACAAATCAGAAAAAAAAGCCTGCCGTGAGTCTTTAGAGAGGGTCAATATTGATGGGGCGTTTAAAATTACAAAAAGTATAATTACGTAATACGCTTTCTGCATTTTATTACTAATAAAAGAAAAATCTTATTATTAACAGTATAGTTATATTTTTTTTCTAAACAAGTTTTCCAGATCATAAAACTACATTCGTTATTACGTATAATAATAGTATAATCATAATCTTGCGGATTTATTTCCTTCCTTTCTAATCTCTTAAATTGAGGTTTTACTATTATAGTAAATAAAACAACCAATTACCTGTTCTGTGCTCCATTTGTAAAACCATTTTCAACACACCCGTCCACGGCATCGTTGGAAAACATGCTCGTAACGAAATTTCTCGTTTCTTGACTCATGAACGTGGTGGATTTCGTAGACGTCGAATAAAATTCGCGTCTGGTTACTAGATGGTTCTCCATGCTTTCTTGATTTATAGCTTTTGGTGTATCAGGTGTTAGACTTTGATTGTATTTTTGATGAGGTAAAGGAACAACGTTCGGTGGCGATAATAAATTATTGCGTATACTATACAGGGGTGTATTTCTGTTTTGAGGAGTACTAGAGTTCAAATCATCGTAAAGTCTGTGTGGTGATGCGTCTCGGGATCTGGCGAGTCTTTCGGGATCGTAATTAGTTGTAGTCGAGTATCCACTTACGGTACAAGCTAGACTAAGGTAAGAGGGTAAATGAGGTTGAGGTTCGGGTGTGGGAAGACTGACGCTACGCAAGGTACCCACTGATGATTGCTCCTCGGACCACTCTAAAACATTAAAATTCAAATCATTATTGAAAGAATGGACTTATTATTAATTATTTGATAATGGTTTAATATGAAGTGAAACTCATTGTTTCACTTCTATAACGTAGGTCGAGCGAGCCTTGAACACTGATAATAAATTGCAACCTACACTCAAGCTCGAAGCTTAAAGCATATTGTACAAAGAATTAAAAAGGCGGCAATACATATAAAGCAGAGGCAGCTTGGTCACTAAAAAAAGTTAGAAATGTGATATAAAATCTTTTCAACTCAAAAAAATATTAAGTCACTTAGGATTGTTCAGATTTTGTCTTTTTCGTCAAAGTACTTATACAATTTCTATTCTAAGAGCTGTTAATCTGCATTTCATACAACTGAGAAACTAACGCCGTAAAATAATTACATGCAAGTGCTTCAATTGCTATGCCGAATATAGCAATAAAAAGAAAATATAGAGAGGAAAAGTGCAATTTCTAAGAAGTAATCTACCAAGAACAAAAAAATAATATAATAATAGAACCAAATCACACCCAAAAACCGTTTCTAAAAGTACCTGTAAGGTCGACGGAAGCGTCGGCATCCAAGGAACAAGCGCCTATAGAATCCACTGAACGATCCATCATGGGACCGGGAGTGAAATCAGAGGTGTTTACATTGGAGGGTGTGATTTCCTCACTACCAGAAACACTACTACTACATCGTTTATCGCTCGTAGAACTCAAATTTAAGTCCAAATCTGGACTTGCAGTTGTACTATTAACGGCCGTCGAGGAATTTTGTGAGCTATCGAATATAACGCGCTTATTATTATTGCATGTATTAGAGGAATTATTATTTTGGGCATAGGAACTTCCACCAGCTTGATTATGTCGTTCCTTACGTGAACCAGAAGAATTGCGTCTGACTATAGCTCCTTTACTGTGACGCGATGCAAACGAATTTCTTTTAATGACGGAATTGTTTTGGAGTGGTAAAGGATGAAATGAAGGGGTGGTCGTGCTAAGGGGTAGGGAACAGGGGCGGCGCGCCGCTGTCGGTGTCGTCGGTATCCTGGTGATTCCCAACAACAGCACTGTTGAGCGGTCGTCTGGAAGATCACTGCGCCCATTGAAGCGGTAAAAAAAATTATTGCACAGTACAACAATCGATGCAGAAACATCACATCCAGCCAGCAAAGTGTACACATGCGAAACGTGCCGTGCAAGTGGAAGTAAATAAAAGCTAATTTTGATTAAAAACAAGTCTATGTATAGCACACCGATACCACGCAAGCTAAATAAAAAAAAAATAGGAAAATAAAGGAAAACCCAAGCACAATATACTGTGTATATACAAGACAGACATTTCCACAAAGTTTTCCGATATAAATTATGTGATCAATAAATTATTTTTATTGGGATATGATAATTATGTACAAATGATACAAATATGTATAGAATAAAAAACTTGTTCCTTCTTCTCGTAGGAGGATTTACTTTTTTTTTTGTTTTCGCAAGAAATATGATGTTGTCTGGTGCCTTGAACTTCGGCTCGAAAAAAAAATCTTGAGACGTATTTATTTTTGTTTGACATTATTGAAATTCCAATAAAAGAGAAAGATGGAAAAAATAAAACTTTCATCATTAAAACTTTATAAACAACTGATTACGCATCCTGCCTATAAATAAACGATGAATGCATTTTAGAAATTAAGAATTTTCGTTAACAATCACTTAATGTAAATGTTAGGTAAATACATAAGTCCATTGGAAAAATATTGTTAAACTGAAACAAGTGAAAGTGTTTTTTGAATACCGGTTTCTAGAGAATCGACTTTCTTCCTCCCACATATTATTAAGATCTGATTCAGAGAATTATTTGCATTTTTCTCGATCGGTTCATGACGCATACTAGGTAAATCTGATCTGATATCATCAGAGAAATGATTTTTGTGTGTACAAATTGTTCGAGAAAATCGCATTACAATAATTTATTTAAATAAGAAAAGATTAATAACTTAAGAAACTAAGCAAGTGCAGTTTGGTTTACGTCATTCTGTAAACACAAAAAAGGAAGAAATGCTCCAGCCATTAGTTACTAAATTTAGTTTGTTTTACCGGATTTAACAATATTACGCAGTTTTGATACTATTTAGAGTTTGTAAGATTGTACTGTATCAATTTGATTATAAAATTATTTAGAAAAAAATCTAAACTTAGCAGAACTCAGAAAACTTACACCGAGTGTCATTTTAATATTTTCTCATTGTCATTCCTCAATCGTTGCAAATCACGGAAATATCAGATTTGTAGCGACTCGATCGATATTTTCACTATACAATTTTCAAAAAATATCGATCTGAGATCCGACATAATCGTCGAAATAAATGTACAAAAATCTTACAATGCAAATCACTTTCCCATAACCTACATTGTTCGTCGAAAGAAAATTTCCCATTACAAACCACAAGCTGTATAATAATGCAACAATTTCAGTTAGAAATTGAAAAACTCAAGATAAAAATAAAATCTTGAAAGTAGAATCTTTCATTGCTAGGCAAATCTTCCTTGAAAAAACATCTATTTGAATATTTAAAAGCAACAGACCTTAAGAGCGTCCACATAAAGCAGTTAACCTTTACACACATGGATCAGTAAATGCTTCAATAACTTTTTTTATTATTCCAGTTTTCATCTAAATCGTTGGTATAACATCTAACACAGTTTTTATCGTTGAGAGATTTCATTGCTGCTGTTTAGCTTTTTACAGAGGAGTATTCCTATCACCAGCGTCATAAACATCTGGAAGCTTGGAACAACTTCATTGAGATTAGATTTTTGGTTGAAAGTTAAAAAGTTGTTCAAAAAGATTCCAAGAGCTGTACTGGATTTTTGGCCACTAATACAAAAAACATTTTGAAACTCTCTTCGAGACTTGAGGCAGCATCAATCAAATGCGATCTGGGCTAAAATAAAGTCAAAGTAGAAATTTAACTTCGTGCTTCTGAAATCTCATTCTGTATAGGTGCACTGTCCTGTTGAAATTGTTGCTTATCAATCTTTTAACGAAATAATAATCCTCAATTTAAAGATTGGACAATTCACAGAACTGATAATACTTTGTATTTTGCCATTTTAAATATTATTACAAATAAACTGAGAAACTACAAATATAATGCAGTTTAATCATAAAATTGTGTTTTTCTATGATATTGCTAATTTGAGTTTTGAGATCTTGATGATATATCATTTAGGATGTTATAACCTTGATTTTAAATAAAATATATGACAATGACATCCTGATACTGTTTCATGTCATTGAAATATAGGTAATCGTACATAAATACAAAAACAATCGCAGGATCTTGCAATTAACACTTTTGAGCTTCTTTCGCGGAAAATTTCTTCCATAGTTCCCAAGATGTAGTGTTCGAGTTCGTGAGCAGAAGGTTCAATGTGAATTTTAACACGGGAAAACAAAATATACAAGCCGACATCTTGCTATCCCTAAGGGCAAGCCCTGGTGTTGACAAAGAAAAGCACTTACAACACTCCAAAAGGTGAAGAAGGCCGACGACTTCTTAAATAGCTTAGTTGTTGCATACGAAGCCTACTCAAACATGAGCTATGCCAGATTTCCGGCGATAAGGCTTCATTAATCAGAGAAATGCTAAAGAAATCCATATTATCTAAATATCAACAAATCTGAAACTGCGAAACTTTCAGTGAATTTGCAAAATGTTTCATTAGAAGAGTTCATTGCCTCCAGCCACCGTCAGGTTGGCATAATTTGCAAAAGAAGAGATCAGAAAAAACAGAGCGAAGGAATACGCCGACAGCAGTTCCTGTGTGCCCGTTATCAAAAGATTAAAGAAGCTTTTTACCAATGTCACAGAACAAGACAGATTTCGTACAATTTTTATCAAAGA
>VTPC01003991.1:158890-199088 GCA_011009095.1 Ignelater luminosus
AAGATGTTGTTATCAAGACCGCGGACACTGATGTGGTGCTATCGGGCGCTTTTCACAATGAGCGTTGTGTCTGTTCGACGTAAGCTTGACCATACATATGTCCGTAAAGCATAAAAAAGTTGATACACGCATTTTACCATAACGCGAAGAACATTGTTGTCAAGGCTCGCGATACTGATGCGAATTGTTCTTGTTAGTGCACCATTTCTCAAAAGTTAGCCTGTTCCAACGTCTGGATGATGAGTGACATGGTAAGAGATTCATTCCGACTCGCAAGGTATGTTCCAAACTATCACCTGAGCAAGTAACTCACCTAATATTACTCATATTGACCAGAGGCATGAAAGGTCTTGAAGGTGATACATTTTCTCTTATGGACGGTCTTGTAAGGTAGAGCTATGCAACTTTGTAATGTCAAAAGTCGAGAAATTCGTCGTTCAGTTTGGAGACCTCTTTTTCTATTTCTACACGTACTGATATATGGCTTATATTATAAATTTGTTGCCCCCCTCTCCCCGGGAAAACATCGAGCAGACCCCCATAGTTCAGGAGCGTCGAAGAAAACACTTTTAAAGGTGTCACCTTTAATCTTTGTGGAAATTGATGTTCGTTGCCCATCGTCCAGGAACACTTCACCGACAGCGCTGCTAATTCCCGAATACCAAGGATTGTAACAGCAGAGATGTGGTATTTCTTGATATAGCTGCCATCTTTGATATCTCATTTCCGCTTGACATTTCCTTCTGGTGACAGCGATTTATACCTACACCGAAAATAAGTTTTTGATACCTATCGAAGCCTGCTTGATTTTTCAAAAATAAAAATATTGCGCAAGTTAGTTTCTAATCAAGCAGGGCCGATCCCCAAAGGCTCAAATTCCAACTTGAATATCTTTTGTCTTTCACACCTATTGTTAAGTCGATCTGGGGACAACCTGTATTTGAAAGATGCCCTTAGTTTATTTTTTTATCCGTCCTAAAAAAACGCAGAGAATGCTGCTAGTGGCAACAATTTTAATTTCGATTGGAACAATTCTTTTTACCCTTAATTCAATCCGGATGCTCGGAATCATTTTTTGTTCCTTGTTAGACAGTGTGTTGAGGGAGGAATGGGACGGCAGGATATCTAGGGGACGAAAGCAGATTTTAAAATTCTGAAAAGTTTGTTATAAATGTAAGTTAGGGACACATATTTTGAACACACTGTATAAATGATAATCCAGATACTTATGTCTCACTTCAGTTCCCTTAACTCCTGAATATTCCGAGATTAGCGTATCATATCGTTTTTAGTGTGCCGTTGCGCCGTTCAGTTGGAAACAGAATGCACCACATTCCTCGACATCAGGAAGTTCCAACAACACTTGGTAACGTTCTTCGATACCATAGCACACTGTTACTTTATCAGTGTAGTAGTCTCTCAAGCACGATGAGTCGTCTCAGAACTGTTCAATCTTCATTTAAAATGTATACAAAATTCTAAGCAAATTGTTCTATCATCTGGTTTCAGCACTTGCCGCTTGAAGTCATTGTGCAATATATGATCTGAACTTGTTTGACAAATATTAAAAGAACAGGCTGTCGCCTGGCAAAATTGATTATCTACGTACCGTACGCTTAGGCCCAACGAAGTAATTATTGACATTACCAGTAAGCATTAAACATTTCAACTCATTTCAAAATTGTTTCGTATTAGGATAGAAGGGTGCCGAAACTTGAAAAAGCATTTTCAAGTGTCTACGCACTTCAATAACAGATTCGCCCTGATTGCTGAACTGTTACTGAAATAAAAAAACTACAAAGATTTCTAGCTTCTATTCTGCGTGTGTTGCCAACTCTGCATTTTGCCAGTCCAAATGGTAAAAAGTTCAAATTAATCTCATCCTTAGGAACAGAGATCCGAGGGGATAACCACTAGACAAAATGGCGTACAAATATATCCAAAAGGCAAATTATATCCACAATATCCATACATATCCAACTATATCTACTATATATCCAAATATATCCAAAATATCCAGTATATCCAAATACATTCCAACATCAAATTTTATAACAGTAATCAAATATTGGCTCGAACATTCTCAACATAAGCAGTATTGTATAGGTTATAGGTTCAAATATGAAGCTAAACAAAAAAAAGTCAGAAAATTATTTCCAGGAATTTATCGATAGTTTCTTTCAAAGATCAATCAATTAAGTATTTTTGGTTTTAAACGGGCTAAAAAGGAAAGAAAATAGCAACATTATATTCAAAG
Source organism: Ignelater luminosus (assembly GCA_011009095.1). Taxonomy (NCBI): domain Eukaryota; kingdom Metazoa; phylum Arthropoda; class Insecta; order Coleoptera; family Elateridae; genus Ignelater; species Ignelater luminosus. The sequence goes on from VTPC01003991.1 coordinate 161,148, forward strand.
TCTCAAAATTTATTGGTAAGTGAAACAATAAAACAACTTGTAGGAAACAAAAACGAAAGTATTCTAAAATACTAAATAATAAGAAATCAATAAGAAATAATTCTTACAACGGTTAAAGGTTTATTTTTATTTCTAAATGTTCCCGTTGTTAATATTTAAAGTAGGTATTTTTACATTTAACAGTATGCAAACTAACTTAGTAGTAAAACATTGAAACTTTAATATTCAGTAAAAACTATTTCTACTTCGGGAAAAATGAACGCATAAAACAAAAAATATGTATGTATATTCTATAAAAAACATCTGGGAATGCAAAGCATAACCACAACGAACTCCTGTTTTGTTACTTTTTTCAAATCTTGGCGGCCATTTTAACCATGTTCCCGAGGTGATATCAAAAAACTAAAAGTATACGTTTCTCTTATGTTTTGATGTGGAGTACGATTGTAAAGTAAAAAATTGTTTTGAAAATTTTCCAATTTTTGGCGGCCATTTTCACCATGTTCCCGAAGAGTTATCAAAAAACGAAGACGCCACGTTGTCTTTAGTTTTTGATGTAGAATCCAAATCTGAAGCCAAAATTTCAAAATTTGACAAAAGATGCGAACAGACATACAGACTTCGCAAATTGAGTAACGACTTAGTTGGTAAAAAAAACTGTAATAATGGTTATCACAAAGACCATCTTAATTTTTATTTTTTAACTCTTTATATTTTTTATGATATTTTGCTTATCAATCCTTTTTAGCGTAAATGGATGGCAACCTAATAGTTGAATAGGCCCATAAAAAATAAATTTCTTTTCGATCGTTTCAAGTTGGTTAGTTGTGTTACTTTTTGGCCATCTATATTCGTCTAGATTTGACTTCAAAAATTTTATTTTTATATCCGATCCATTAATCTGCAGGACTCGACCATGATACCATCTGTGAGCGAAAGTATATTACATAGTAATTTTCAACCCTCTGGATCATCATCCTCATCAGCATAAACTATGGTGTCGATGGTATCACTTTCTTCCGAACTTTCTTTATTATTTTGTTTATTTCCCGGCTTAATTCTTAATTTAGTTTGTTTATTAGAAACATTTTTACATTTAATTTCAATTATTTTCTCAACTTCGTTTAACCAGCATTTGGAAATGACGAGTTGAAACTGTTCATTTAATGCAGGTTCGGGTATACTGCAAATATAATACTTTATGTCTGTAAAAGTATAATCTACATTGGCTAGTGAAAGAATTCATTCATTGTTATTTTAATCTTGCAGTTTATAAAATGTACTTAGGCAACCCAGACCATGATTTGTGGTTGATTTTATATTTTCAGTTGTCGGAGCCTCTAGTGAAGCACTTAATAATGAATATATCTTTGAACTACCTTGGCCAGTCAAATAACTGAAGGCTAATATATGCCCAAATAGAAGATTACATTTGTGAGTTTTCTTGAACGGATTACTAAATACACACCATTCCCCGACAAAAATATGTTCATTTTGAATTATTTCGGTAATATTGGATCCGATTATAGCTAATTGCTTCTGCTCTTTCACCCTACATAGTTTATCACTGCTGAGCCTGCTTTTGCTGTTGTTGAGAAGCCAACAAAACGAACTTTTCTTAATTATCATTTGTGTTTCTCCAACAAATACTTTCAAAAATAGCCCCTCTTGAAGATAAGTGTTAGCAGCAGGATCTGTAGTATAATCTTTTAAGTTCAAATAGTCGCCTACTTGTAAATCATTTGAAAGCTGGTGTAGTTCTGTCAAGTCGCTAACATCAACAATCTCTTCCGTTACTGTATCTTCTTCGTTTTCCCCACCAGTCTCAAAGCTGAAATATTCCCCGTCTATAAAACCTTCACTTTCTTTATTTTCTTCGGTGTGAATTTCTTTTTCTATGTTTTCGGTTTCTTCCTCTAGCACCTCTTCAATAATCGGTAGGTTAATATTTAACCAAATCTTCATTTTCTAGTTCCGTACCTAAATTTGTGGCTGCTTCTAAAGCATCTACCTTACATTGTAGTAGTATGTCGCGAATTTCTTGATCGTCAGGTAAAACACTTGCAACATTCTTAGTCACAGAAGAATTGGTTACAGTCGCCAGTATAGGATTATTTTTTCTTGAAAATATAAATGTATTTTCCTTATTTTGACCTAAAAAGTGTTACTAATTACGCAAAAACAACAAAACTCAAATTTCTAATTAATGCTATTTATTAGAGAAATCTTGATAAAAACAAATATAAATCACCTCATAAACAGTCTTGCATGTCTCAATGTGATCACGTGCGGTCATGTGTATTAGTAACTTAGCAAACGCACACCGGTGCCAATTCTATGAACCGAATAAAAACGTCTAGTCATGCCCTTTTATATCCAAATATATCCACATATTTTCCAACGTATCCAACTATTTTCATTCATATGCCAGCATTTCCACATATTTCCAATATATCCACGCATATCCAAGGAGATGTATAACTATTTCCACTAGTGGTTACCACCTCGCAGAGATCACATTACCGATCAAGGTGTGTATCTTGCAAGGTTTTATTCATCAAGCAAAGAAACCAGAAGTGAAAGAAACTTTTCTAAAGTTCATTTTTTCCTATTTTTCAGACTAGCTGTTTCCAAACATCCAGTTATGTTTGCCACTCTTCTATCTTTTCTAGTTACAAACATACCTAGATGTTTAGAAACATCTAATCTGAAAAATAGAAAAAAAAAACTTTAGAAATCAATCTCAACCAACAACAGCTTTCTTAGGTACGTTTACATATTCAAAATTTAAAAATTGAGTTAGCAATACCAAATTTGAAAGGTCATAAAAATAATCACTTTTAGTGTCAATGCTGAATGTACTATCAAGGTCTGTCAAAGTAATACTGAAAAAGCAGGTTACCACGCGGTACGAAATAGTTTTGAACATCTGATGATTCTACTTTCACTAACGTCTGATAAACCAACTTTTTTTTTTATTAAATGCGTAAGTCACAAACGTTGCTGTTGAAGCATTTTATTACAACAATATTTCGAGGTTGCTAATAGGTACACGTACATATTCTACCGAACTTCTGGCATTGCAAGGTTTACATCAGTAGCTTTACCTAATGAATTTCTTAAGTATACAATAAGAGACATCCGCAGGTAGAGTAAACGCCTAATCGTAATTTTCAGGAAACTCATACATCCTCGTCGCCAATATTATCAACGTATTCACTTATTCAGTATTGTCTATTAGTTTCCCAAACTTTGCATCATCATTTCCCATTGGATACGCCATTTCTGCCTTCTCCAGTAGTTATTCTTGTTGCAGTCAATTTGCTTCTCGAGATATTTAAGCAAACCCGTCCAGCACCGTTTAAAACAGTAGATTGCAATTTTGTGTATACTTTTTTCTCTTTTTCCACTAAATAAACAGTAAGATCTGAAATAATTTTGTGCCTTTTATTACTATTAATACTTTTTGTCTTAATGACTATTTCTTCTTCAATTCATTATAAGATGCTATTCCTAGCTAGAAAGTATTTAGCGGCACGTGGGATTTCGAATGATTTCAAGTCCAATTTTACAACCTCCGTTTTCGGCATATTGAGAAGTTTAGGAAATTTCTGCGATCTGTTCTTCAACAAATATATTTTCATTGACAATGACGTCAATTACATTTGGTTTTTATTTTTCCCATTCTCATATTTATGATATTGTAGTAAAACACGTATCTTTCTTTTTAAAAGCAATTCTCTACAATTAACCCCATAAAAAACTGTTCATCTTCGATAATTAACAGTATGTGATCTGAGAAACCCACTTTCGTCAATTAACACTATAATTTTTACATTCTAATGCAGATTAATCTCTATTACTTTTTGATGATTATTTTGGACAATCTGTTTTCCCATTTATATTAAAGTTTACCTCATGCTTCCTCCTAAACACTAGAGAATTACAAAACATATTGCAAGAATAAATTGCGAAATACTTTATAAATATCAAAGTAAGCAACACAAAAAAGTCATTTTTTATTCAAAATAAAACAAAAATGATTACAAGACAGTTACAGATAATGTTGATTCGAAAATATACACGATGATTTAACGACTTCCAAAGTGTACTAAAAATCTGTTCGTCGACCACAAAATATTTACGCTTCCTACACAATTGCGTTAACTTATTTTATTACAACAACTCCAAATATTTCTCACCAACATACCTTATAATAAACTGCAATAAATGTTTTCACATTCAATTCCTGAAGTTCAACCGGTTAATCACACAATAATAGCGGTTCATTCTATTTTTCTAAATACGAATACATTTCTTTTTGATTTCACGTTCAAGACAGGTAGGTACAATCACCTAACGGAATGTGCATTCACATGAAGTTTGTTACTGATTTAAATCCAGATAAAAGGCAAATAGAAAACAAAAGCACATTCAAACATTCTCTTCTCTATTAGAGATTTAGGATAAAATTAACAAGAAAATAAAAAATTCAAAACCACAACGCTATTTCACAATCATTTTCTATTTATAATCACACCACTCAATTGTTTTTAATTTAAATAAATAAATACTTTTTAGTTAAATTAGAATTCGCCCATATTATTATAATGCAAAAACAAACTCAAAACTTTAGTAAGATTAGCATTATTAAAAAATTAACCTAAAAAATCTAACAAACCTTTTAATCCATTTTGTAATAAAACGGTTAAGCCGCTTCTTTTTTCCCATTCCCACTATAATAAATGAAAGCAAGATAAAACGGATTTATTTATTATTTTATACGTTAAGCTTGTTAGAAAATAATGCATTTAATTTATAGGCACACACACATTCAACAGCAAAAAGCTCACTCGAGTATTATTTCTGGATAAACTAACCAAATTAGAACATAGCTCTAGACTTTAGAAATTCCCCCATTGGTTATTTATAGACACCCTCTAAAGGTGATGCTGATGATGCACATAGCACCTAACAAGTATTACTAATGCAGTCGCAGTAGTAATAAAAACGTGGTATTGTACTAAAAATTGCAAGCTTGAGATATTACAAAAGCTTTGATTGTTCATCGTTTCAATTGGAGATCAATTTTGGTACTTGAAATTAACGGTTTACGCCAAAAATGAGAATAAAAAAATAATAATTTAAGGTTAAACAAAATATTTTCATGATTGTACTTCGACTTTTTTTTTCTACTGATATGAAATATAGCGTAAGCGTGAGTGTTTTTTCTTTTTTCAAACGGAACGCCTACGCGAATTTGATTTCATTGAATAGTTTACTTGAATGTTTTTCATCGATATGAGGTCCTACATAGATATTCGTCTGCTTTCGGAAGTTATTGAATACAAATAATTTTCAAATGTGCTCGAAGTCGAACAAAGACAAAAACTAATTATTTAGTAAAAACCGATCAAGTGACAAATTAAACAACTGCATCTTACTGAGAAACAAAAGGTAATCGCAAAAATGTTTTTCCATGCTCAACTTTAAATTATCAAGGTTTTTTTCCGGAAAAAATCTGAGAATTTTCGTTTTTAGCAAATTATTTAGTAAGCCATGGATTTTAATGTAGAAACAGTGATCTTCAAAACATGCTAATTCGTTCTATTACTGCTTAAGGTTTATAAGATTGTTTTTTAGAAGAAAAATAAACCTGTTTAAATGTACAGGATGTTCCAATTCGAATCCAAACATTGAGGTTGCAAAAAACTATTAGAGACAGAAAGTGACAAAGTTACTGATTTATTAGTTCCAAACATTTTGTTTTCTAAAAATTTATTTTCGGTGTTTCTAGAGCAGTTTTCCCTAATCAGATAGTATTATTGTAACAACTTTTAATTTCTAAATTATTTTTGTCCACATCTTCCACTATAAAAAAAAACTAAAGTGACCTGAAGGACACCCTGTATTTAAAAAAACGATTTTGAATAATTTCATTTATAAATCTAGATACATACCTTTTTAGTTCTGCATTATATTTTTATGTCAGTTTTTAAGTTTGTCTTCAAAACAGTACACGTTTTCTCTTGTTATTGTGCCAATTAGAAAATAACAGAAAAAAGTATCTGTAATTGACTTAGGGACAAGGCAATTATTAGTCAAACGTCATTAGTGTAATTTCCTTTTCCTTTTATTCCGTGGTAAAAATAAAACAAACAGAAAGGACTCTTCCAAAACGTCACAGCACCATGGCAAAACTTGTAAGATGGTATTTTCACCGAAGCAAACGCATCAAAATGGGACTTCTGTCATGGTTCAACAAATGACTGAGGTAAGGGAGATTTTAGTTTCTTTTTATCAAGATTTGAACCATTTTATTAGAAAGCGTTATTATCACGTACCTTAGAATCTTGGCTGCAGAAAAGGCTTAGGTGACCCCATTCGAAAAATAGCCCACTGAATTTGTCAAAAATCAAAAAAAGGGTAAAAATATCTGAATGGGTCCTATTTACAGCGACAGCCTTCTATATTTTTAGGGTTAAATTAAATCTCGGGAACGAGAGGTTATTATATTAAACATCTGATCATAAATTGCGTTCCGTTCCATCTTTGTCGCCATTAATCATCAAACTATCGTACGTATTATCTATACTCTTTACCACTGGTATGGCCAGTTGGTACAAATCGTCTTTGTGTTTTCTTTAGCAATTGTTTAATACTTCAAAAGCAACTTATCGTATGAAGATGGAACTTTCTTTGTAGGTAGGTACAGTACAGGGCGAAGACTTGATTGTAATAAACAGTTTGGTTTAAGGTATTAGATGTATCAGACGACACCAATCGTCTTTTGTTTTATCTCTGAAGAGTGTTGAAATTTCTCGAAAACACCAGTTCACGAGAAGATGAGATTTGCTTTGTCGTTACTGCTAGAAAGAAGACTTCTGTCATCATCTTTTTTTTTCGTGGTTCGATTGTACATTATGAATGGAAGGTCCAATCGAGATAGGACCTCCACTATATGTTAAATGGCCTGAATTAGGATGATAAATACACTAGATGACGCCGATCTTTCTTTGCTTTTCTCTTGACGAGTGTTTAATTTGCTCTGTTGGTAGTGGTGGGGGAAAGGCTTTTAAACAATCATAATACCAATGATTCTTTTGTTTTTCAGTGAACGGGAGGTTTTAATTTTAACTGATGACCGTGCTTTTCGATACATACGCAACTTTCAATTCTGCATTGATCAGTACCGGGGCGTTTGATCAATATAAGTTGAACGTGAATAAAAAACAGAACAGCAGTGCTTGTAATTTAGCTCTCTTAAAGCAGCAGTAATGGAAAGCGTAGCCCGACTCGTATTCGTATCTAGCTATCTTAAAGGCAATAGAGGGCTAGGTCCGATCTTGGGGCACCGCAGCTGGCCCGTCTTCGAGTTTAGCTCTATCAGAAGTTAATGAAAGGCGAAGCTCGACCTTGGATCACCACAGATGACCCGATCCACTTCGTAATTATCTCTTTGAGAAGATTAATGGCTCGTTTTTATAAATCGAAGATGTTTACGGTTACGCTATGGGCTTCGTTTTAGGCATCGTTAATGTTTCATGGTCGCACTTTTATAAATCGATAATTCGACACGGTTCTATCATATTCAACAAACCCCGAAGGAGTTGTTACTGAATTTGCGAAGTCTGTGGGTCCGTATTTTTTTAAATTTTGAAGTTTAGACTTCAGATTTGGATTCTACATCAAAAACTAAAGACAACGTGGTGTCTTCGTTTTTTGATATCTTTTCAGGAACATGGTCAAAATGGTCGCCGAAATTTGAAAAAAGTAACAAAACGAAGTTCGTTGTGGTTATGCTTTGCATTCCCAGATGTTTTTATTTTGAAATTGTTTAAAGTAATAATACTCTGATGTTTCCCATGTTTTTATACTAAATAAAAGTTTCAAAAGATATCAACATGTTGTACAATTGGTAATCAGTACATCCACATTGAAGCTATAGGCATGATTTCGATATCACTCCAAATGCCAAAAAGGAAGTTTTAGTAAGTTAGATTATTAAAAAAACTGTTTTGCTTATCACTGCTGATGACTATCGAAGACGCTGACTTATGTTATTATTGGAAATGAGCCCACTCGTTAATTCTGGCCCATTGACTTCGTTTCCCTCGACTTCGTTAGATAACATATGACCCATTAAACTAAAAATAATTAAAGTAAGATAAATTTCAATAACGCAACTTATTCTTCATTCTTCAACTATGGTGGAGTTCTACCCAACTTAACGAACGCTAAGATAAATAACAAAATACAAGGATCAACAATTTCACTTTTTAACAATGATGATTATTGATTTCTAAATACACATTTGATATTATTTCAACATAAGCGTTACACGATAAACGTTATTGTGTAAATCTTGAACTGTTTTCTAACAATTTGTTTAATAAGACGGTAGAAACATTTTAAGTTGTTTAATTGCCTAAAATAGTACTATACCTATACTATATTTCATCGCGATTTCCTAATGCAAAAATTTTGACATTTTCTAATTAATTTACTTTTCTGATACGCATACAAAAATCAGAATGTACTCTATAAACATTATTATTATTATTGTGTTAAGAAAAGCAATAAGAATGAAAATCGTCCTTGTCGAAAGCATCGTCTTACGAAAGTTATGAATTTATGATATATTGCATAGGATGACTAACAAACCGAAACGAATTAACTAGGATAAGATTACCTAAGAAAAATTAAGAAAACTAAAAACGAACGATTGATTAGTTTGGATCATTCTAATCGAGGTAATTTAAAAGTCATTCAAATATCAAATTGTTCTAATTAGTTAAAGCATCAAATATAATTGAAATTGCAAACCGTGAAAGGTTCTTGGAAAACTTTTGAAATATTACCAACTCCTCGTATTACACTTTAGTTTAAATCATTTCACAATGCGTTTTTTAGCGAATTTTGTAAAACAAAGAAGAAAAACTCTATCCAAAAGGTTTTCGTCAAAGATCATTAATCAAGGTCGGATATTTGCCTCATTTCCTTTTTTTTATATTACGCCTCTGCCTTGTTTTCAATTTAGGATCTAAACGACTCGAATTTGAAGAAAATAATTTTACTTATATGACTTACGTAATAAATTTGGACACTATGGTCGTTTAGTGACCCCATTCTGCCGGCATTCTTGCGAGTTGAACTGTAATTGCACTTAAAAAAACAATTTAAACTGATGCAGTCACGTTTAACACCAGAGAATATGGTACTATTCTGAAGACTAAACTGCTATTATTTCCGGAAAAATATTAAATGTAGGTAGCATACAAGTTTAACAAGTTTAGTCACTTATGCAAATTTGGCCATTCAAACCAAAAGTTATTTGCATTTCGATGAACTTATACATCCCATAAAAAAGTGCAAGCATACGAAAAAAAGCGAAGGTTAAACATATAAAGCCGCAATTTCCTCATTATTATTAACAACAACAAAACAAGCAGGAAAAGAATTAAGATGGTATTAGAAAAAAATATTGTTATCTCTAGATTATTGATAAAACTTATCATATAAAACACACTATTAGGCGTTAAGTTAAACAGGCGTTTACAGGTAAGAAAAAAAATAAAATCACAACTTACCTACTGAAATCACACACACAGTAATGAATGGAAAATAAGATTAGTTTACATTTATAATATATGAAATGATTTAATAGGGTGTGACCTACAATGCGCCTAAATGAAATGCTAAACGCACTGCCTACACGTCAAAACACTGCCATGTTGAATTTTAAAAAGTAGACTGGAATGAAATGTCAACTATGCCGATAAAACAGGTTTCGTTTAGATATTAGCCCTTCAGATACTAGATGACAGCAACCAACTTAAAATATTTAAAATTTTTTTTTTAAATAAAGGTTTTATTTAATTTTTAATAATAAAACTTAAAAATCTTTTAAACAGACAAGTTGCATAATATGTCCGATCATCAGACGTTTTTATTAGACTTGTATCATGAAGCTGTACAATGGTAAATAATAACATTCTCACATTTTTGAAACTGCAAGATTAATAATATCTCATTTTAAGTTTTCAAGATTTAAGTGCTGTGTTTGAGCAAACGCCACAGCTACTCACCTTATCAAAAAGGCAGCAGATCGATATTTGTCTAGAAAAAGTTCAACATCTTATTCAAATTGAAGAGGCCAACCCATCTTATGATAAACATAACAGAGAAATTGTTAGTGTCTTACCGTTACTCTACACACAATTGCAACAGCTAAAATATAATCACAATTTTACACAAATTACATCCTGTGCAACTTCAACTTCCATAAAGACAAGTCAAAAAGCTAAAGAAGAAAAGGACTTAAGGGATTCCATAAAAAAGACTCAAATTACTCCACGGATTCAAGGATTTGAAGATATTGCAGGATTATTTTTTGTGAAGAAAATACTAGCAACATTAGTTTTGCTACCAATACGTCAACCACAACTTTATGCAAATCAAAAAATATCTAATTCAATATTACTGTATGGACCACCTGGTACTGGAAAAACACAACTTGTACATGCTTTAGCTGCTGAAGCTTCTGCTTGTTTATTTTCAGTTGCACCAAGTAATATTTTATCTTGTTACATTGGGCAATCAGAAAAGTAAGTAGATTCATAGTTATTTATAACTATTATTATTTTTTATTTATTTAGACTGATACATACATTATTTAAAATTGTAAAAGAAAAACGAGATCATACTACTATACTTTTTATGGATGAAATTGATGGATTGTGTCGACGCAGAAGTGGAGATGAAGCAGAATGGAGCCGTCGGTATGAATTTTAGATGTAACAGTTTTCTAAGCTATAGATACCTTTCCTTAAGACACAATTAATAGTACTAATAATTAATTAGGTAAACACATCAGCTAATTCTTCTTTGTACATTATTATTTTTTATGGTTCACTGAGACTAACAATTGTTTATAATTAAAAGAAAGTATAGCATCAATCATATTAATATAATTAAGAACTTACATTGCAGGTTGAAGACTGAATTATTATGTCAATTAACAGCACTTGAAGACTGTCCTAATATATTTCTAATATGTGCTACCAACTGTCCATGGGATTTGGATCCAGCATTTTATAGACGCTTCCAGAAACGCATTTATATACCTCTTCCATCACGTCCAGATAGATTTGATTTACTCAAACTGTTTACTAAGAATACATCATTAGAAACAACTTCAAATGAGTGGGGTCCTTTATTAAGTAAGACAGAAGGTTATTCAGGATCAGACTTAGCCGATTTGGTGCGCCATGCATTTAATATTCCTCTGACTGAATTAATAGATAATAAATCTTGGGTAGTAGTTAATGATAATTTATATCAACCAGCTTCTGTTAATCATAGCTTTACATCATTAATACAATGTGATGTACAAGAATTGCCACCAAAATCTGTACAAGCACGAAACATACAATTCACTGACTTAATGGCAGCAGCTAATGCTGTTAAGAAAACTATTTCTGATGCTGATATTAAAAGATATGAAATGTTTGAAAATATAATTTAAGTCTACAAATGTTATTAGTTCATTAGATGTAAGATCAATTTCTAGACTGTTATAAATTGTATTGATACCATAGTTGATAGTTAAGAATACAATATCATGATTATTATTATAGATAAAAATATTTGCATTATGCCATATTCAATTTAAATTAGTTTATTAATTGAGGATTAACTACTATAATGATTATTATAAAAAAACCTATATATTAAAGTTGTGAACTATATTTAAAAAATTGTTTGTTTCATCTAATCTGTGTTTTTACTTCTGATATCAATGGGGGAAACTCAATTCAGGTACGACGTTTGGTGGGATTTTTGTAAGTTCTGTTGAATGGGCATTTGATTTTTGTGTTGTTATTAACATACTGATTACTGACCTTAAAAATTAAAAATACCTACTAGTAAACTCTTTTTAACTAAACTGTTATTATACAGGGTGTATCCTAAATGGCAGTGATACTTTCAGTACAACACCAATTTGCTGTTATTAACTCTGTCTTTTAGGAGTTATTAGAGGTTGAAGATTTCTCGCTTGATTCTGGATTGTTAATAAATAGTTTAATATTACATCTGAACAAAGTTTGAACATAAATAAGACTAACTGAATAGTATTTGTATGATATTTTGCATTAGCATATTAGTAAATTGCTTCTTAAAATGATAGATTCCTTAACAGCATTGATTTTTAAAGATATTGCAATGTTACTATTATTACTGTATCCAAGAAACACAGAAAACTTTTCATTAAAATAAATTAAAGTAACCTCATTTACGGTCATTTTCGAACAAATAACAACTGTCAGCTTATCTTGTTTTTGAGTTATGTTGTAAGTAAGTTTTAGTTCTTTTTAGATGCTTTTTCTTTTATTGCTTTACTGATTTGTTCTCAAGTTCTTTATTAATAAAAAAATCATTTTTATGAAGAGGAAATGGAGTTCGAAAAACCCATTAATTCAGAGAATCAATTAGGGTGTAAAAATCTTAACTAGGTACTTCCTAAGATTCAACTTAAAGTTATAGATTTATTAAATTAATTTTCATTTTTAGAACAAGCTATTTAGAGTATGCTTGGTAACTCCTGGCACAAAGTTAAAGAGAGTTGTAGAATGAAACAGAATATTCCAAAAAATATGAAATTTATTTGAAATTATAGACAATACATTTAATTTAATTCTTAATGCTTATAAGTTATAAGATTCATATTTCTGCCAACTTTGGGAAGCTTCTTTCTTAGATGGCTCATTAAAGCTGGACCATTATTTTCTGACACTTTTCGAGCTGCAGTTTGCATTATCCGATGAAACGAATTTAGATTTTTAGCAGGCGCTTTTCTTTTGGCATATTTCCTTTTTAGTAATGCCCAATACTTTTCAATGGGTCGAACCTGAGGTGTATTTGAAGCATTATTTACTTTTGTTACAAAATCCACATTGTTTTGTTTAAGGAATTCCGTACATTGTACAGCATAATGGCATGTTGCCATATCCGGCCAAAAAAGAACAACTCTATTTTTGATAAAGAGAATAAATCTTTTGCTTAAACATTCCTTTAAATATGTTTGGCAATTCCTGATCCCTGTAAATATATAAGGTTTCGAAACGTTACCATATTCATCCAATTTTCTAAAGAATTTTTTTTTAGGTTTGAATTTTTTTTTTAGGAGGCACATCCTCACTTGAAGTACAATGATAGTATTTTCTATCAGGCACATCATTTGGATCAACTGCTCATCTGTAATAATTATCTTTCCACTTTTAACAAGAGTCAATTTTTCTACAAGCGGTTTTCGCTCTCGATTTCCAGTCATTGATGTAGTGAGGAACGCTTTTGCATACATGTGACTTAATTCCAGCTTTATTTACTGTAACTTCATGTAAATACGAAGGAGATATTTTTAAAATGGCAGCCGCTTTTCTCTCAGACATGTTTGGGTCCTTTTTATATAGTGCTTTAACACGATCCGTTAACTTCTTATTCTTTAACAATATTGGACGTCCCCCTCCCAATTTGTAAATTGCAGATTGACATACCTTATATCATGATACAACATTGTATATAGTTCTTTTGGCTATCCCTTCTTTTATAAAATGTACAACTACGTTTTTCTTTTTCCTGTTCGCACAATGTTCAAAATAGTGGGAAGTTCTTTTTGCAAGTTCTTGATTTTGAATTGTTCTCATTATTGCATGCTTAGTTGTAGCTTCACTAAACTTATTTCACGTAAATATATAAGTAAGTAATGACGACTAAATTATGATTTGGCATTTACATTTAGAGGTTATACTTAAAATTATTTATGAAAAAGTGTGCCAGGAGTTACCAAGCATACTTGACTTGTCTTGGGTGGTTTGTTATTCTGAACACAGTATAGTTCGGTTTTACCTTATATACTTCAAACGTAACTTTTTATATTATTATTAATTTTTGCCTAGGCACATGTTTACGCATTGTGATATTACTTATTAAGCTGGCATGGTGTTTATTTAACCCTGTAATTGGTCATTTGTCTATAGAGGGTTTGTTTCTACATAAATAAATAATGTTTTAAAGGTGCATACTTTTCAGTATTAGCCGACATTTGTGATCAGATTTTAGATTTATATTTTAATTGTCTTAGAAATTGGCCCAATCTGTATATGAAAAGTGATGTTGAGTTAACCAGGTTAATGCTAGTCATTCAAAAATGAAAACTCTAACTCCCATTTGAAAAGTAATCGAGTTTAATATAGTTGATCAGTGAGTGATGTACTGTAAATAACAGTATGCTGTGAAAGGTAGGTCAGCCTTATACATTTAATCACAAATGCCAGTTTATACCAAAAAATACACACTTTAAAAACTTCTTCAAAATCACATTCAAAACTATCATTGCAGCAATTAATTTTTAACAATCTTGATTTTCAACATAAATTGTTATAAAATAATGAAAATTACATAGGATTCATGTACGTGAATTTTTTTTGTCTGATGAAGTTATATAAAATGCTCTACCAGGCACTCTTTGAAGTAGATTTTAATTTGGTAAACAAAGTTAGGTGTTCATGTAACAGTAGTTAAATAGTTGTTTTTGTATTTCATGACTATTAAAACTATAAGTTTCCACTATACAGTCTATAACTTACAAAGCAGCTTTACCAACACATATTAAGTTTAACTCAGACCAGGGTGGCAGACTCTGCTCATTCCTTGCCTCATCTGCTAATGTCCACTGCTAGTCTGCAAATATATCACTTTGGGTCCTTGTTAAACAAATATCTTATATGCAGATGATTTAAAATGTGGAAAAGTAGCAACTAATGTGATATATTACAATATGCAATCATTAAAATTTCAATTCCCAGTAGGCTGTAACATTTTCCTGTAAGGCGTAGCTTAGACACAATTTTTAATACAACTTGTCAGTTTGACAGATGATAATTTTATTGAAAATGGAATAAGCTACGACTTTCTTTTTCATAGCCTATTGGGAACTGAAATTTTAATGAATGCATGGTATTAAGATATTAATATTAATATTTTAGAAATTCTCATGCATAATAAGGCAAGTATGGAATTAAGACATAATACTATATCAATGAAAGAAACATCTTTACACTTCAAAAGTTTATTATGTGTACATTTGTTATTTATTACATTATAGTTATTGTAATCCTAACGGAAAGAAAAAAAAATATGTATACTATATATAATAATTGAGTATTTATTACAAGAAACATACACTCGTACCTGAAAGCATTCCTTTATAATAAATGAAAAATCATTTTTGCCCTGATTTTACAAAAACAGGAATGTCAAATGTAACACACGTCGCACAGCCAAAACGTAATTTAAAATTACAATAATAAAAATATAATCATGGCCAAAAAAATAACTTAACGAAAAATTTTAAATAAAATTTAATATCAATTTAATTGTAAAAAAAACCACTACACGACAAAAGAATAAAAGCATAAATCACAGAAGACATATTTGGAGAGTACTTGGTGTATTCTTAACTAATGTCTTAACTAAAACTGTTTTTTGAAATGATCAGTATATTTGCAAAATCAACTACTTGCGGTAATTAATAAATCATAAATGGTAGCAAAGTTTATTTTTTATTTATATGGCTTTTTAATACTAATAGTTGTTATTATTTACAGTAGGTATATTATGTCAATTTGTCATGGGAATGCAATAAAAGGTTCTTTGTAACCTTTTACATTGCTTTAAATTTACAATAACAAAAAAAATGTAGTGGTAAGTAAACTTGTTGAAGTTCTCAAATTGGTAATAATAGAAACAACTGTGATCGACCTTCACTATATCGAGAAGTTCACCTGTCACTACCAAAGACTTTTCATCAGTTTAAATGAGCTAATTATTTTACCTATGCAAATCCAATTAGACTTTTACCACAGTTACAGCTTCAGAATAAAAATTAACTCTTAATGAGAAAGAATGTAATAATCCTATCGCAATTCACTTCTAGATCTATGCCCATTTTAATACAAAAGTATTTATTGCATGATTTTCTATATACAGGGTATCACAGTTGAACATACCCTTAAATGCTCATCACTGGTGGAAATGTCTAAATTAAGTTCTAATAAAAGAGTGAGAGTTTTATTATAATCAATATACAGAAGTAGTTTTCAAACTATTGAAAAAACCAAATTACTAGAAATGAAGTTCTGACATCCTTAGATGTCACAGAATTCTGTCTTACTCAAAAATGATGCATCCCACAAGAAAAATACAAGAGAAATCTTTTCTAAATTGGTACAAATTTCAAAACTAACAAAATTATCCATTTTCCAGCAATATATCATATTTACTTCTCAAATATTATCCCACCCTTAGTCTTCACTCCTGGAAATAATAATCAAAATAGGAATTTGTAGAATAGTAAGTGCTTTATAGTAACAACCACATGAAAAATCCATTGTTCTCCATAACACAAAAGAACAAGAAAATTTGAATGAATCTTTGGCACCCTGTATCTCAGAAACAATGTTCTTTAGGACAGAAGTTTGTAGGAACTTTTTTTATTCTTATAAATTTATATATATATAATCTTTTACCCTCATTTACCTTGTGGTGTCGAGGGGCCGGGCACACCGAGCCACAGAATGTATATTGTAGGCCTACGCTGGAGGTACTAGAGATAGTGAAGCCATCATGGCTAGAACACTATGCTCGCTTTCCAAGATGTTAAAGTCTCAGCGCAGGATATGTGGCCATATCCACTCTACAGTACTGTCGGCTTATAAATTTATAAGGAATTTAAAGTTTCAACCAACTATTTTAAAAGATACCATCAATGTATGTATAATAGTTAAAGGGTTATTGTACAATTTATTTTTATTTAATAGAATCTGTTGATCTAAAGTGTTCATTTTTCTTTGCAATGTAGAAGAATGTAATACAGCTGCTACATAAATTATTTTGAAAATAATTGTAATCTTGTTATAATTAAAGTCACACTGGGCTACAGTCATACACAAATAACTGTTGGCTTTGTAACTGTAGATTAAGGTTGTTTAAAAACGCTAATAGGTATATTGTAAGAATTAGAAATCATTCTGCCATTGTTCATTTGTTAACTGAGAAAAAAATCATTGATATACAATTATGCCATTTTGACATCCACAATTAACTTATGAAGAGATAAATTCAAATACCTAAAGTTCAGTTCAAGATATTCAATAGGCTTAGTTCACAATTTTTAATTTTACATTCATATAAAAGTTCATCATAAGTAGAGCCTACATTATTTTTTTTCAATTTTTTTAAACCATAGAAATGCAGAAATACATTAATCTGATTGGAATTTTTCAGCACAATGTTTGAATTTAATTGCAATCCTTTATTTAAAAGTTGAATTATTTAAAATATAAAAGTTATAAACCTATACAATTATTTACGGCAAATGAAATAAAAAAATCTATTGAATAAATACCCCTTTAAAGTGCAAGAAAGATCAGTCTTTTAGCCAAAGGGTCAGTTCCATTTAACATTAGCTATTTTCTTATTTCATCTCAAGGAAGCAGTATGCTCGTCTTTTCTTGAGATTGTTATTAAGCAGATACAGCAGCTTTAAATTGCCTCCTAGCATGTTTAAAATGTTCACTTCTTAATCCAAAAATGGAAGAGTTATGTGGTTTTACTTTATATTTATGAAACTCTATCTAATAATAACAAACATGTGTTTATAAAAGCCTTTGTGGTCTAGAATGACATGAAAGATGTCTTTTAAAACTTTCTAGCTTCTCAAACATATTTTCTCCCCAGACATTTTGCATACTGTACTGTAGAATACAATGAAATAGAGTAATCAAAAAGAAAATATATCGCGGTCGCCTTTGGAATAAGAAATGTATGATGTTTGTTAATTGTCAAGTTCTTGTCAAATATTTTATTAAGTTTGTTTAAAATTGCCTTTTTGGTTTAAAGTTTTGTGTAATTTAAAAAAATGCTAAGAACAAAATGTTTAGTTATTAGAAGCATATTTCTGAATTTGAAGCATTCTTAAAACCACAAAATTTGACAACTAATATTGTCATTTATTAAACTATGTACGTAGCTTAAATATGCCAAGTGGCAATGTACGTTTTTCATTTCAAAGGTGACCATGACCACGATATGACCATTTTTTGGATTGCTCTGTATAATCTTGTAACATGTATCATATTTACTTATATGGTCGAGATTAATAACAGTCATTGGCTAACACCCTGCCAGCAGTAAAGGCGATATTATTATTATAATACACCCTTTTATACTTAAGAAATATACTGATCACTTCTCACTAAGAAATATTAATAAACCTAAATTTACTTGCATTATCATCTCTCACAATATATTATGTGAACAGCTATTTGTCATAAAATTCCACTGTCACAATTTTTATTATTATATACCAGCCACAGTAAATAACAAAACAAAAGTATTGAGCATACAATACAACTTGGAGGCAAAAAAGCCACTTTATAATGCCTTTTCACATAGATTGCGCTTTAGTGCCTTTTACAATTTTTATTAATACCCAGAGAAAAGTAACTTCATTATTATTGTTATAAAACTTCATTATTACTGTTATAATTGTTTAGGGCCAGTTGTACTATTTCAGATTAGTTTCAAATTCTATTTAATACTTACTATTCAAACTGCAAGTTAAATTAACAATTCTTAATTCGGCTATTTAAAACTTAAATCTGATTTTATTAGTCCTCAAATTTTTGCATCTTTGTTTTATATATACTATGATTACTATTTTATCAATCTGTGTAATAGTATACATGCTAAAAATGTTAAGGCAGTTTGTATGTACTTTAAGGGTCACCTTGTTATTAGCTAGTTAACTTTGAACTGGATTATGAGTTTTGAATTGTATGGTGAATATTGCATGTACAATACCACTAAAAATTCAAACATCAGTATCCAAATGAATTAAGATTCTAGTTCATTGTAATAACTTTTTTTTCTAAATCAACAACAAGAGCTTTTTAATAATATTCACACATAAAGTGAAAAAAATGTAACTGTTTCAACTCTTAATTCATTACGATAAAAAGAAAAAAACTCAAATAACTAAAGAATCTTTGTACCTCTCCATGGTGATATTAAAGAACACTTATAATACCTTAAATATATGGCTATTTTAAAATTGCTTAATGAAGGTAAAAAGTGACTTAACTCAAGCAAATAAAACAAAATAGGTCTAATGCAATGAAATTAAAAAGCTTAAATTCTCAACTATTACGTTAAAAACTATTTACAATATTTCACAGTTTTGAACTGAATATTCAGATCAATAAATAAAAAACATAAAAAATAAATAACAAATATTATTTTTAACTTCATTATTTAGAAACGCAAATAAAAACAAATACGAAACCGGCATTTCAATTCCATATTCTTATAAAAACTTACCTGTATTTAATCTAAAAACTACTGATACTCTCTCTATCTTGTGAATCGTGTTGTGTGGGTATTTGAGTAGGCATCTGAGGTTCAAGATCAGGAGCACTACCCCACTGCCCCATACTCATCATACGATCATCATATAGTGAAAATCTGGCAGATTCATTTGCAGCTTTTCCTCGTGTTCGTCGTACAGAAGGAGGAACGTCTCCTGGTGTTTTAATTCGTACAGATGGATCTTTCAGTTTTGAAAGATCTGTCACTGATGAAAATACTTCATTAAATTGTTCTAAAGAACGCTGCCTCGATAAGCTGTCTTTGCATTTGAGTAACTGTGTAACACCTGATGTGTTACTTTTAGAATTATCAACCTTTTCTGTTTTTACAACAGATAATGGTAATGTGCTAGGTCTTTTTGCATCTTTCATGTCATTTTCATTAATTAAAGTGGTCGTGACACCATTCTGACCAAAACTATTAACTAATTTCCCTGGCACAATTTGAACTTTAGTTTCTTTACGAAGACCAAACTCTCCTGTAGAATTTGATTGGTCTTTACGATTATTACTAAATAGTTTTTTAAACCCTAGCCACTTAAATTTCGACTTTGGGGGAACTACGACATTACTATTATATCTCTTTGGACTCCCATGAACTGCATTCTGAACATACGGGATAGGCACAGCACGGTGTATCAACTGGAAATTCAAGAAATCATTCGTAATTAAATTTTGAGACTCTGAACTCGTGCAGTGCTTTGATGATTTATCTATTAATAAACAGTCACTAGAACCAGATAATAAATTACGTTCTAAACAGGGATTTCTGCCTTGGTAAGGTTGTAAAGGTGTCATGCAAGCTGCTAACTGATTAGAATTTTTACAGTTCTCTTCTGTTGGCGATAAAAGTGTTTCTATAGTTCCTACAGAAGAATCTATCATATGATCGTGTAAGTGATTATTATTAATTAAAGGAGTTGGACTCGCTGGGGGATGCATGGGGTGTAAGACACGCCCTCTAAGAGTTGGTAACTCTAGTAAACGTTCCTCTACACACAATGAAGTCAGACGTGCCTCTGCATCCTGGAAGATCGTTAGATTAGTCTAAGATTACTTGTTCCTTAACATAAAACAATTTTACTTACTTGGTCCCAACAATCTTCAGCAGTCTCACACAATAACCTTGCAGCAGCAGTATCCTTCCAAGATGGAGGCCAGAGAGGTCTTGCTTTACGTCTACTGACAAGTGCTTGCATTTGTTCAAGAGTGGGGTTTTCACCTACTTCTTTATAAAATGGTGGTGCATATGACTGAGGTTCGGCTGCTTGCATATCTGTACATCTAGTACCAAGTTCCCACAACACCAATCCCAGAGAGTAAACGTCGATTTGTTTCAAAGCACTTTCACAGTCACGAAGGTTAACTGCACCTTCTAATACTTCTGGAGCCATATATCTTAACGTACCTTTAAAGAAATTATTTTTATTTTAAAATGCTGACGCAAACATCAACATTTAGCAATTACCAGCTTCACTTAAAGAATGATTTTCTGTTCTTCTCGGAATCACAGCAAGGCCAAGATCACAGATACAACATGAGAGATCAGCACGTACCAACACATTTCTAGTGTTAATATCCCGATGTGCAATACATGGTTTACCAAGATCTGAATGCAAATGAGCTAAACCTTTGGCAATACCCAAACTCATTTTACATAGAGTTGCTAAATCAATCGTGTGATTTTTCAAGTATTCCTGAAGACATTCTTGTTCCAAACTGAATATTAAAATGTAATCAGATAAGCCACCTGGTGTTTGGCAACGTTCACCTCCACCAAAACATTTTAACAAAGCAGAGTTTTCACCAGCTACTTTATACAGATCATGTTCATTTAAGAAATAATTACGATGATGCGGGGGGAAGACTTTTACAGCTACTTCTAAATCATCTACTAGACCACGCCATACGCTACCATAACGACCTTGACCTAAAACATTGAATAACATTATTAAAAAAATTTCTCAAATAGAGTATGAGTTATTTTACAGTTTCCACAGAGCATACTATGTATTTTTAAGGTATAAGTGTTATTTAAATGATAAATCTAAACATAATTTGATCATTTTTTAAATTTCAAGGTTACCCTTTTGAAGGGATATTTAACCCCTTAAAACCAAATATGTTATTAGGGGATGTTACTCTGTACCATACATGAGTACAAAGCCAAATTGGCTGAATTGATTCATATTATACAACAAAACAGGTTTGTATATTTTACAGCTTGACTATCAGAACTAAATTATCTTGATCAGAATCTGCTCTAAAATTACTTTCTGCTGGTAAATTTGCCTTTATAGGAACCAATTCAGTTCCTTAGATGGCTCCTGTGCCCATGTACACTCTACACCCAGATGAAGTTTCAGATTTTCTGAATTTCCAGGTTCTTTTTGTGTTTTTAATCAGGTTTGTTATAGAAATCTTCAAGTTTCTTATTTTAATAGTCAATTAGATAAACAAATTCAAAAAAATTGTTTACTATATATTTTTGATAGATTGCAACAGTAACGTAAGTTATGGAAATAGTAAATTGATAAAGTTATCTGTTGCGTAATTAATTTAACCTGTAAAATGATTAGAAATAAAGTTAATTAATCGAGAATTTGACTCATTAATACATTTTCAAAATAAGGTCTAGTAATAATACGCAGTAAACAGATAACTTAAAGCTTTTTTTTTAAATATTAAAGTACAAAAATGTGATAAAATAATTACAAACATCATCAATCTAACTTAGAAATTTAATTTGCGAAGTAATATTTATTAATTATTAAAAAAGCCTTACCAATAATACTGCATAGTTTCAATTTATCGATGCTATATTCTTCAGGTGGAGGAACAGTTGCTTGTCCACCTTCTAAGTCATTTTTATCAGGTTTCATACGCCAACAAATGTACGTCCATACAGCAGCAGCAATGCTTAATATAACAAACAATACTCCTGATACAACCCAAATAAGTGGATTTATTCTAGATTTCTGCATAGTTTCTGGTGAAGTTTTTGGCAAAGCAGGTGGTTCATCCACTGGCACATAAACATTAGTAAAATTCGTATTACACATATCACCCGTGCAACAACAGAATTTTGTTGTATTCATTGCTTTTGGAGGTTCCCTGTCTGCTATACATTGGTTCCTTTCACAATCCTCAGGAGTACCAGATACTTCCCAACAACCTAAAACAATTCAAACAAAGAATGATAAACAAGACACTCCGTATAAGTACACAAAGTAAATTATAATTTTTAAGATATTATAAATAAAGTTTCAATTCAAAATCGTGATGATGATTTATAAACAATCTAGGATAAATCAAACCAATAATTTCTAGAAGTATTAAATCTTTTCATAAAATTTCTCAAGTTTGATTACTATCATCCTTAAGAATGCATTTGCATACAAAACTAATTAAAGATAATTCAAGAAAGTCACACTGTAATTTATTGATTTTAAGAACAAGGAAAAAGATAATGAAAGATAAATAATCAAGTTAATACAAAATTTCTTTTATTTTCAGTTTTTACACGCATTAATGACAAATAATTAAAGGAATTTTTATTACACTATGATTAAAATATGTTATTAAAAGAAATGAACTTTGTATTTTTTTAAAAGAATGTTATCAAAAAATGTAAAGCACTTGACATGCCTCAATATTGTTTATTAAATGTTAACTTTCAGAGAAGCAAATAAATACAAGAGCACTTTATTAACAATTTATATTTCAATGAATAATGATAATATAACAACTAAGTTTCAATAGAACCTGCAGTAAATTATTTGTAATAAATGATATGATGAACCTCACACTCACTGGTAGAAATTATATCTGATTTTATCATTTAAATAATCTATTTAGAAAGATTTTACAATATGTAGCAAACAATAAAATTATGTTAATACGAAGTGTTCGCTTAGTAAACAGGTGTTTTAGAGAATGTTACAATCTCATATGTATTTGGTATTCTAAAGTTTACTTGTTAGAATTGTATATTTTGATATTTGAAAATATTTCAGATTTAAATTATTAATAAAACTAACTAATACAGAACTTTAATTAGACAGTGAGTATCTCAACTTCTTATTAATAGAAATGTGACCTTTCTAATAAACCCACATCCATATAATATTACAAAGACATGAATATTATATTTACAAAAACATGGATTTCATATAAGAAATTCCAACTAAACAATTTGTTTAATCTCCACATTTATTTCAGTGCAGAATTGTTCAGCAAAAATTCTTCTTAGTAAAGTAAGACACGAATAGTACGGCATGGCACGTATGACGAAAAAGTAGTTAAAAATAATCACGAAAACAAGTACAACACACGATGTTTAAGTGGCATCATGTGTTAACATAAAAACACATAAAAACTTTCTTTGTAAGAAAACCACATTTTAACTAAGTGTGTAGTTCATAAGAAAAATCAAACACATTGCCCTAAGTGTATAAAAAATTACACACAAACCAGTTTTTGTTTTACTATTTAATGACTCGATTAATTGAGTACTTCAAGTGGATTTCTGATGACATAATTCTATAAAGCTCTCGAAATCTTTGTAATTAAAATTAAGATACGTGAAATTATGTGAACAAGAAAATATAATGTAATAATATAACAACTTGTACTTACCTTGTCCCATTATTGTAATATTGCCATCATTAGGATCTTCTTGCCACAATGAATAACAATGATTGGTGTCACATTTTACAAATGGTTGTTCAGTTGCATTATTCTCTTCAGGATCCTCATCATCAACTTCACGTGGTATTGTTCCAGACCATGCACATGTTATTGTTTCCACAGAACCATGCGGATCTGAATCAAGAACACCACCCACAAACAATAATAAATCTAAATGAAATATTAAAAATGTTGCTATTGGTATTGGTGACATTGTAGATTGTGTCGTTGAAATTCTTTCTTATTAAGGCCTTTTGTAGTCAGTTTTATTTTCAAATTTTATCTCATCATTTTCATTCTGAAAGAGAAAAACATATTTCATTACTTTTGGTTAAGGACTTTATTATTATTATTATTATTATTATTGTAAGCTTACTAATAACTTGAGATAGTTAGTTGTATGAAAATACTTAATAAGAGAGGTCTAGAACATTCGTTTAAGATTATACCATTAACGTTTTTGAAATCTTGAATCTAAAATATGACTTATTTTTTATAATATTATTGTAACTTTTTATGTAATGTTCAAATATAATACTAAACCGTTTCTATAGTATAGGTTTACGTCGATTTTTTTCATTTGTGAACGAGTTTAATTTGTTTTACATAAATATTTTCAAAGGGTAGTGTACTACTGCAGCTCCCTCTAACTGTATGACATAAGCAACTAACTAGTAAGAGCAAAAATGTAATCACCCCTTGGAGATGGTCACATCCTGTTGTATTATGATGCGTATCCCAAAAGTTTTAGAATCATAGAATCATACAGAATGTATCAAATAACTAAACTTAGTTAGTACTTTTGAGTTAGGAAAGGTTAAAATTAGACTAGATGAACATTGGTCTATTGAGAATACTAATAATGAGAATGATTCTAAAGGTTATGTTAAATGTTTTTGTTTGTGTTGTGTTGAAATTGCTTGAAAATGTTCCATTATTTATAAATAAAAGCCTTTGTAATGATATTAATATTTTACGGTTTATTTCATGGTGTTGTGAATTATAAAATTAACAAAAATTTAAAAGTGTTGTCTGTTTTTTTCATTTATAAAATAGTAATCAATCGTGGAAA
This sequence comes from Ignelater luminosus, assembly GCA_011009095.1. Lineage (NCBI taxonomy): Eukaryota > Metazoa > Arthropoda > Insecta > Coleoptera > Elateridae > Ignelater > Ignelater luminosus. The sequence goes on from VTPC01003991.1 coordinate 186,396, forward strand.
TAAAAACAAAAGTTGATACTAATGCACATACATACATATATGCTTGCCAACTTTTAAGATTACTTGACACTAGGAATTGACCAGTACCGATTGGCTATATTGATCATGGAACCAATATCGAGAAGAGATTGATATGGATCCATATAAAATGGTAAGAGATGGATATTAAAAAATAGACCAGCATTATTGTAAGTACAAAGCATACATCTTTAAAAAAAACTGTCATACTCTTTAATTAGTAGGATTGTAAAGTTAACCAAGAAGATTCCAATTTTTCAATCATAAAAGAGATAATGTGTCATCATTAATTCATTCTACAAAAGAAATATCTATAAATGAACAGTCTTTTGTAACAGTAGTTTAAAAGCATCTTGACAATATTATTGTATGGATTTTCCTAAAGTAGAATTTGATATATACAATCCATTATACATTTTTACTAGTCACTTCAACTTTTTTTTTCATTTTCAAAAGATCATGAAACACAGATATACAGTGTTTTCTGTTTTGTATCTTTACACGGCATAATTTTGAGGTTAGTATCTTTCAATCAACTTGCACTTGTAAGTTCGTGTTGATTGAAAGATCCTAACCTCAAAATTATGTTATGTCAAAATTCAAAACAGAAACAGTAGATATTGCCGTTTCATGATATTTCTAAAATGAAAAGAAAGTTGAAGTAAACTGTGGAAACATATAGTGGGTTGCATCTTAAATTGGTGAACCGTACTATATATTATACTTACTAGATATATTTAAAATTTCTCAATAATATAATATGTCAAATGAATGGGATGTAAAATGGCTGATGTAAATGACTGAATGAAACTAAGCACGAAATATAACGTAAATATTCTAAAATATAGAGACCAATAAGCCAATACAGTATATTCATTATTGATATCAGGCAAACAAAATCGTATCAGTTGATCTCTACTTCACATGACACTATCAATCATTCTCAAAGTTTATATATCAAAGTCATCTTTGGTTAAAAAAACTGTTGTGACTGAGAGATTTTCAAAGTATATTTTATATGACAAATGCGACAATCTAGATGAATTAATCATAAACAAATCATTTTGTTTCTATAAGTAACTTGATTAAAAATCTTTATGAATGCATATAATTTCAGTATAATAGTGTGTTAATATTTGTAAATTAAATTAGACACAAGCTACATGCTACGCAGTGTTGTTTTTTATACTTCACGGTGTAATCAATCTCAGGGGCTTCAAGCCCTGGATTGTTAAACACTCAGAAAGAAAGCAACTTTATGTAAATGTAATGTGTTATTGTGTTAGTTAGGGATAGGCAACACATACTGCAAAATGATGGTATTTCAGAAGTAAATTCTCAATCAGCTTGATTTTCTTCATAGCTATCCTTTTACGGAGTCAACTATGGAAAATATGCTCATGCAATTTGTGTTGCCTATTAAGTATGTAACACAATAAAATAGGAAGACTAATGCCCGGTTTCTGAAAGCAATTTATCTAACTGATAAAGTTGTGCATTCCATAAATCGCCAAAAGTTGTTTCTCAAATGCTATGTTGTATTTATGGGACCGATAATGGCTTCACAAGTTATTGGAGCAACAGCAGATTATGGTTAAGATGAAAGTGCCGGTATAGAACGACAGTGTTATTGGAAAATGTGTAACAGTTTCAAATTATTTCACTTTTTTTAAAGTATTTTTTGTTTTTCTAGTGTTGTAAGTGCAGTAGCCACCTATCGGTTTTTCTCGTAACTACTTAAGAAACCAATACTTATAAAGTAGAGTACAATATCTTAAACAACACTTAAGAAGTTTATCAGTTCCATAAAGTTATGAATCCAATAACTATATGATACATAACACCAGCTTTCAGAAACTGGGCATAAATAAAGAGAAAATACCACACAAATAGTAAAAAAAAATTAAAATAATAAATCACATAGAGGTATCTATTTATGGAAGTCATTGAATTTAATTTTATGCTTTCCTAAACAGAATTGCAATAATCATAATCAGTTTTCTGATGATAATAATAACCTATGTTTTTATTGCACAATAATTGGCAAGAAGTGCCAGTGACAGTAAAAGGGTTGCCAGTATATTAAGAAAAACAAGAAAGATGTACAATCATCACAGCCATATTGAAGAACCTTAGATGATATAATAACAACAATAACAACTGAAAAGCATTTCAGAATACTCTTTTAAACAATTTGTATATGTTGTTTATAATTAATTTAATATTTAAGTAACAATAAAGTACATGTTATTGTTATAATAGGACTGACTGTAAGATAATCTTATTAAATTTATTTCAGGATACTACAAAAGGTTAAAATTCAACAAAATTCATAGTATGTATAGAATTTTTTAATAAGATATGAGAATATTTATGTAATCAGGGTATCATTGTAACTTTAGCTTTGGATAAAAAAAAATGATAGAAACCAGTCACTAACTAAGCTCAATTAAATAATTAATTGTGAAAAACTAAGAGATTTTATTTTATTTCCTTATTCTTCTATCAAAGGGTAGGTAGGTACCTATACATAATTAAATATCTTCATGGGTCACACATCAGCTTATTTATTACTTAAATATTAACATTACTTAAAATAATGCAAGCAACGATAATACATTTTTAAATATTATTTTTAAAATAAATTGTTATTCAGTACATGAATCTAAAGATGCGAGAATGAATATTATGTTATGTAAAAAACCTGTATTTACCACATATTCCTTTTTGCATCTTCCGATTTACATACATTGTCCATTCTATTTGAGGCTTCCTTTTTTATTTATTAACTTATTTCTATACCCATTGTGTTCCAAAAAACCTAATTAAGTAGATCTTTATTAATCAAAAATATAATTTTTCAGTACTTACAATTAAGATATAAGACTACGTTTTATGTGCAATCGTTCAGTAACTGCAGGAAATATACAATACATTTATAACAAGTTAATCTTATTTAAAGGGCAGTAGGTAAGTACATGTTGTATTTTATAATACAGTTTCTTTCTTTTCACAACTGTACCCAATTATTTCTTTACCTATTTATATTCATATCTTTTTGAGGGTTAGGTTAACCTAAAAAATTACATTACAAAATAAGTTATTTCTAATATTTTTCATTTTAATGTTAGCTTTACTTGAAAAATACTAACAAGTTTTTTTTTATTGAATATAAAAAATGCTACTAATTTTTATTCGCGTGCCACCAATTCAATGGAAATACATCCATATTGAAGAACCACTTTGGGCTGCGCTAGAATGTATTGTATGCTTCTTTCTACCCTCTTTATATTCAAAGTATTCGACAGATGGTCATATAATGTCAAATAAGTTTAAATTAAATTTCATTTAGCCTTTTTTAGTTTTTCTTTATCTTCGTTCAATCAGTTAGTCACTGAAAGCATCAACAGATGTAGGAACAAAAGCTTTGCGTTTTTTCTGTATGTCAAACAAATTTGCCTGAGTTCATATTATAATTAAAACATAAATGAAAAGAAATTTCATAGAATTAGTTATTGTATTATTTATTTCTGCAATAATGGTATTTTTTTCCAATTTAATTTCTAGTTTTTTATGAATCTAGATTAACTTATCTGACATATAAAAAAATGATAGCTATTGTACCTGTAACTGAGAACAGAAAAAAAAACTTTAATTAATCAATCAATTCCTCAACAGTTTTACACTGCAAATTTGACAAGAGAAGATTGAACCAAAAATAAAACACATTCAAATAGTTAATAAAATAAATATTACATTAATTTATTTGTAGTGATTTAATTTTTCTATAAATATAAATTATTAAACAATTACATATACTGTTCCAAAATACTGGCCCTCTTTAGATATCATATACCACATAGGATGCTTAGAAACAAAAATATATTTCACAAGGAATTTGCCAGGACCAGTTACATTTCCAATCCTCCAATTAATAGAATACTTGGATTAGCAAAACACATTACTATTGACTTATTATTTAATACAGGCACCATTAGCTTTATTCATGTTTTAAAGTTAACCACATTTGATAAAATAGTAATCTAGAAAAATGTATGTTTTAGTGAGTATTGTTAAATTTTGCTTTGTATTATTATTCTTTTGTGTAATTACAATTTCTAATTAAAAAAAAGCTACTGTTAAACATTTGGTGCTAAATTATTTTCAAGCTTATAGGTTGCAATTTTATTTGGGATCTTTTATGGAGCAAATTTTATAAAGTCGAACACTGAAACAGTGGTTTTTACAGCTTGCATAATACTAAAACCTACCAGATGTTTCAGTACTTTTGAGCAACCTTTTATCACAGGAACTTTAAAAATATCAACGGTTATGTAAAGAGTGTAAATCTAAAGATTTTTTTTAATTTTGTTTCATAATTTGTATCAACCTAAAACCTAGTGATGATTGTTTCTCAAAATTTTTTACAATAGAATTTTAAGTTAGTTTCATAAACAGTGCAATCAGTAAGATTATTTAATTATTTATCAATGACAAAAGAGTACTAAGTTTAAAGCAGTTTGACTTTTTTACAAAAACATAAACAAAAACATACACTTTAAAAACAAAATAGGTATTAGTAAGTATATCTTTTTACTCAATTGCCATTCTATTATTTATTATTATTAAGTTTTAAGTACCTGTACCTACAGTTTGATATTTTTAGAAGGTGCTTATACTAATAACTTATCCTTCGTATAAACATAAATTAAAAATATTGATAAAATAAAATTGTTTTTCAAAGCTATTGTTTAAAATTCTTACAAGTGTATCTAATATAGATGTCATTTTAAAAATCATCTTAATATTCATAGAATACAACAGCAAACATCAAAAGATTTTTTTTACATTAGAATTCACGACAAGCTCTTTAACAACTTCACCTACACGGGTCATGCTATATTTTGCTGATTGTATATGCATATGAAGTTGAACATTTTAAACACATACTAACACCTTGTAATTTATGAGTCTGAACTTTGAAATCGATGAGTGATGTTAGCTGATTATTGCATTATAATTATTAATGGGAAGGTTTTTATGTCATTTAACTAGTTAGGTAGACATGAAATTAAAAAAAAAGAAAAATATATTTAACCATAAACAAAGAAAAGACATTAAGTTTTAAAACAATTACTGTCAATAACGAAAATAAATAGTCATTTTCCCTCTTTAAAAACAATAAACCTGCACCCATATCCCATAATATACTAATTAAATTCAAATCAAAATTGGTTACTTGTAAACAAGGCTTTTTATCGATTGAATTGCGTTAAATGATATGCGTTAAATTCTAATATTTCTTTTTTCATTAAAGCAGATATTTTCGAGATCTAAATATCAAGCAGCATGCAAAATATGCGTTTAAAAATAGATTCTACTAACCCCAAACCTTTACGAATGCAGTTTAGACGAGCGTGTAGGCCGAGTTACACCACTATAAGTACAACTGTGGATGAAGAACGCGACGTTTCCTGATAAACACAAAAATATTACGCATATCTGCTTATCTTTTAACTATCCAGACTTAGTCTGGACTATGTTCTCATGATCGCAACTTGAACATTGCTTTTTTCCCAATTTTTTTTATTATCAAGGCATCGGGACTGTCACCGCCTCTCTACAGAGTCACGTGATCGAAAATTGACAGACTACGGCGGGTCACCGGCTGCTTGGCGCCAGCAGTACTATTACAATAATCCGAGAAAAATTTAACAACACGTTTTAATTTCGGAATACTAAACACATTTTAGTATTATGTACGTAATTGAATCGCTATAGATACTTGTACGCATTTAAATAGTAAAAATACGAAATTGATTTAATGCAAATCTCATCAAACAGTAAATATTATTGTTACAAGGTAAGCTACGTATGTCGTAGCGCTCGTAGCTCACATTTTCAGCTAGAACATTTCCAAATAAACCTTTAGGTAGTGAACAAAAGTTAGATTGTTAAATTGAGCCTTTCAATAAACTAAGTATAAATTAATAAAATAATCTGCCCTGTACCTTCTATCAAACATTAAATATTTTTTGATATACATATTTTTATATAATTATTGAAATTTATCTTCATATCTCTGAAGTTGCTGCAAATCATCTTAAAAAAGATTCTACGACATACGTGATTTAAAACAAACTTCAATACAAACATTTTATGGCGCAAATCAAAAAAAGTATAAAATTAATAAATCAATTATCTTGTAACTATAGTTACTTCAGAAACTTCTGGACTAAAAGAAGGTATGTCTTTTTTATTTTAAGAATAATAATTTTTTAGTTATTAATATTGTTAATATTTACCTATTTAATTTACTTTTTGTTTCTTTTAGAGTAGATTTTGGGAAATACAGCATCGTAAAACCAGGAAAAGTTTCTGCCCAAAAAATCGTACCAGCCCATATAAATAAGCCTGCTTACCACGAAACAGGAATACCCATAACGCCACCAGTTTTACCCGAAATTAAAAATGAAGAACAAATCCTGAGAATGCGCGCCAGTTGTAAACTGGCTGCGAATATTCTCAATGAAGTTGGAAAACATATTAGGGTAATTAACGGCAATAGTTCATTCAAATTAGATCTTTTAGAAAAAATAATATTAATGTTTTGAAACTTTTAACAGTTATGCGAACAGGGGAAAAGCGGCTATGGATCCGACATTTGATAGGCGTGACTGATGAGAATCGGTCAGGGCCGCCTTTGTTATTTAAAAAAAAAGCAAACTTTAGAAAGCTGCTCCCCCTTTCTAGCAACGGATGCCTCATTGGAGTGGCCCCGGGCTCAATCAAAATTTCCATACCTATATATATATGTGGCAGTAACTGGAGAAGGTTAGTTGTTCTTCTTTGTTATACTAGGTGAATGCACTACGTTCACATCGGATTCATAGCTGCTCGTCACAGGGGAAAGCAAATTTTAGTGATAAAGAGTTCTTTATTGTCCAAAAGAGGCTCTCCCGTTTTTTCGAATTTATAGGCAAAACTGTTGGTCATACGCAAAAATCGAAAAGGAGTGAAATGTTCCTTTTACGATATCTGCTAAAAAAGGATCTATGATCGTCAGTGATAAAAGCAACAGAATATTATGATAGCAGGGGAAGAAAGATAAAGATATTGCAGTGCAGAGCGTACCTACCATGTTTTTTAAATCTAATTTTTTCAGAAACGATGTCTAACGATATAGTGACTAATATAGTGAGGCCGCTAGGTGAAATTGTAGAGTAGAAAATACGCAATCAATCGTCAATTCTTCAATTTTCATTACTACTCGAAATTGATTTTTGAAGAGCAAATGCACATTCCTTAAATCTTGTTCCCGAACGACTCAAATAAACTGACAAACATGGACGCGCCAGAGAAGGAGCAACAATTATGGGCACCTATTTTTGATCATTGAACCTTTTTTTCTTCATAACAAATCTCGTTACATATATGACCAACCGTTTTGTGTATAGACTCAGAAAACTATCAACGAGGGATTAGGGAGATCGAGACAGGGAAGGATGGAAACTCCTTTTACTTTTAAAATTTGTCCTTTCTGTGAGCATAATTTCAAAGCTTCAAAACCTAACTTATTTCTTCGGTCTGAACAGCTATTTGCTCTTTAATTTTTAAAAATTATTTTAGGTTGGACAAACTACTGACGAAATTGATACACTTGTTCATGAACTAACTATTAAGAATGGTGCATATCCCTCACCTTTAAATTATAAATTGTTCCCAAAGTCTGTGTGTACATCTGTAAATAATGTTGCTTGCCATGGAATTCCTGATGATAGACCTCTTGAGAATGGAGATATAATAAATGTTGATATAACAGTAAGTATGATTTTTTATGGCTTTATTGCTGTTTTGAGACATCTTGTTTATAATAAAATATTTGATCTTAATATTCTCAAGTCTAATTTGAAAATATGAAGACGTCAAGGCGGCTAATGGAAATGACTTTATAGCATCATATTGCCAAATCTGCATCTCTCTTTTGTTTGTTTTACTACATCAAAACCACAGCATTTTTCTTCAAAAACTGAGTTTGTTACAAAAAAGAGGTCTGATTTTATTGAAAATAAAAAATCACGAGTTCTACAACAATTAATTGAATTATATGATAACATCTGTAGAATATTCTTGAATTGTTTGATGCTGAAACTTTCAGTAGAAATAATGTTACGTGATCAACTCGAAAAATTGACGTTTGGTGATGTGATGAATTGAAATCTTTTATGTAATTAAAGAGATAATGGTTATAATTAGCTTGAGAGAATAATTATTTTTTATTAAGACTTTTGCAAGAATGTTATCCTTTATTTTATAGCAAAAAGCCGAACTTGAGAGTGCATCTGATTCGGTAATATTACCTCAGCATCTTAACAAAATGTAGCGAATGTAACTGACTTAGTTGATAATAGCAATAGGTGAGAGTCAAATATGTTTTTGTGCTTTGACAAGTTTTTGGTTAAAACTTTCGTGAGACATTGAATTTCAGATGTAAACAAACATTTGCTTATGTTGTTCTTTCCAAATAAAAAGCTAGGAGATGCTACTAGATAACATTTGGGAGTTGTAGGATATTCTTTCATGTTAATTTGCTGACTTTAAAGTGAATTGTACTTTGACCACAATTATCCTAATATGATTAATACCGGTCAGGAGGAAATCTGTCCTTTTAACTTTTTTTTTTTTTTTATAGTAACATTTAAAAAGGGAATGTTATCAAGCTGTTATACAGCGTGGTCCTAAAAGATAATTGGTCAAAATCTGGGATTAGCTTAAACTTGTTATAAAAACGAAAGGAATTCCTAAAACTATAGGGTAAGAGTACCTATGTCGCCACCTCGGTTTTTTGTAAGTTCATTAAGATATACATTTTAAATCAAGGTACCAACATAATATCGAAAACGTGTTTTGGAAAAAAAAGTTTATATACAAAATGTTTCTGCATTCAAAAATTAATGTGCATGTTTTTGTTTTCGTCCTTGCTACAGTCAAGATTTCTACTGCACCATGTTCTTTCTCTGCATGTTCCAGAATTTCCTTGTCCTTGTTTTCTTTATTTTTATTTGTCTTGCATTTTTCTTTTTCCTTTTTATCTAATTTTTCCTTATTTCTTTTTTGTGCTTGATCTTCTTTTGCTTCAGCAATTTTCTATTTGCTATAACACTTGGTAATTTCTGTTTCTTAATTGACCTTTTGGGAGTGTTGCTTTGATCAGGGTAAATAATAATCATCCAGTGACTCTTTTTTTGCTAGGATCATCAGTTAAGATTATATTGTCATTTCTAACAAATGTTTCTTTAACGCTGGTACAGGAGTTTTTGGTAGTCACGTCAGACGTAAATGCTGAATCTTGATTCTCTATGTTTTAGTAGTTTCTCTGTAATCAGCAAAACTACATTACAGTTATTTTCAATTTAAACATTTTCTGTCAGATTCACATTTTCAAATAAATTACGGTGAAATTCACTTAGGTCACTATCCATAGCACTTGAAGTAAATTCAGGAAAACCAAATATAATCCTATCGCTTTCTGGATCTACATCTGTTTCATTTTCTGCTTCAATTCCTTGAGTTAAAGTTGCCAAGTATTGTAACTTAGTTTCATTTTCTTGATGTACCCCATTAATCTTTGTTTTTAAATCATCATTTTTAAATTGTAACCAAACATCATCATATAGAGATTTTGTTTCTGTTGTAACTATGTTATTCTTGAACTCGTTTAAAACAGAGATATTTATTTTTGATTTTTTGTACATTTGCATTTCTTATGGCATCTTTGAACGAAGACTCAATTATGATTTTATGCAGCATTTGTGGAACATCTTGATTGTTTAATTCTAGCCCACTATTTACTAACTTACATTTGCATTTTAGTGGCCTAAAAAAAAGCCACATCTAAGGGCTGAATTATGTGAATACAGTTTGCTAATAAACACACTAGAATAACTTTTTCTTGGCACATCTTAGACAGAGGCAAGCTAAGATGGGAGGAATGTTTATCCTAAAAAACAATAATTGGGAGAGGGATATTTGTTTTCTTTATGTATAAAATAAAAACATTTGCAAAATATTCAAAAAAAAAGACTCAGATGTTATCCAGTCTTTTGGACTCTTACTTCCCATATTCCATACATGCTCAAGATCTTTCAATACTTCCGCAATAACTTCCTTAAACCAAGCACGTATTTTGCTTTTGGTATTCTGCATGCTTCACACTAAATTCTGGGTGGCTTTTCATAAAAGCATCAAACCATTTATGATCCGGTTTCAGACACTAGTTTTTCTTAACTGGACACAGTAGGCCATCTTTTGGCAAAGGAAATCTTCTTTCGGTACTGTTTAATATCCAGGATACTAGCTTGTCCTCTAGATCCTTGGATAAGTATGGCTTTCTGCCTACTTGTCCAGTAACTTCAGGAACTTTCCTGTTAATTTTGTCACATAGTGTAGAACAGGGTACATAAATGTTTTACTGGCTGTTTGCACTGTTCATACCATTTTGAATTGCTGCTAAAGCTTTACTTAGCTGGGATGGCGAATAATTAAAAAGTGTACATTTTGCCTTTGATTTAGATTTAGAGACACTCTTTTGGAGTTTTAGCCATATTATCTCTGCAAAAGAATTACTCCTATATTGTATGTGTACAAGTAAATAAAACTGTCTACTGTATAAAATGTAAATGATAACATTAAGAAAACAATATACCAAATCTCACCATGCTACTGGCAACAAATCGAATTGTTAATATACACTATAATTTTGTCAGTGTTATGTTTTGTTGTGAACATTTACAATCCAAATCATTTAATATAATATAATTTTACAAGATACTACATAAATCTAGTCACTAAGAAAAGAATACTACATGTCTTGTAACATTCTTGACAACACACTAAACACCATGTGAAATTAAAAATGGCAGCAACTGATATTCCTTTTGCTATAAGAATATGTACTCTTCTTGTGATTAGTATCATAACATAACCTAATTGTGTCACTGCCGGCTTAATAGTTTTAAAATGCAGATATAAGATATAAATACCCACCATTGATAGAAATACATAAATTAATTCTACAACAAAAATTGATGATTCCTAATACAATTTTCCTGAATCATGAAAACTGAATATAGAATTCTTCTTCAAGTTATCTTCCAGGTTCTTGTCAAATAATTTGGTAAGATCTGTAAGTTGTAATTTCAAGGAAGACAAAATTATTTTTGTTTTTCTAGAATTTATAAAGCACACAAAGTTCGTTCTTTTCGAAATATAAGTGGCAACATGGCTACAGTATGTTCTAGGGAGAGAAGAAAAGATAGGTTAAATTTTAAGAGCAAATACTTGTCACCAAGTTCTGTCATTTCATGAATATACAAACCCTGCGTTTGGTAAGGTACATCTGACAGCTATTTTTACTAAGGATGGTCTCTTGTTCTTGTCACTCAAATAAAAATTCAGATTTGAGTGACAAAAACAAGAGACGATTTCGAGCAAAAACAGCTGTCAGAGGTTCTTACCGAACGCAGGGAAAATGGAAATGGAAGATAAGATAAAAATATACAGTGTGTCCACATTTCAATGTTCACTATTGGGATCTCGGAAATTGTAAGAGATACGAAGTTGATTTAATTAGAAAAGATTCGGCTATTTTGGAGATCAATTTACTTATGTTTTTGTTGTTTCAAAAAAGTTCACGGCTTACTAGATATTTGCTAAAAACGAAATTATCTTATTCTTTTTTTTAAATAAAAAGCATTTCCCACTTAGTGTGCCATGGCTTTAAACATATGAAAATCATTGATTTTTGTCAGATAAATTACATTTGTTATGTAACAAATAAGCAGCTAATGCTCCATAAAAGCGTAGTTATTTTGTTTTAGCAATTTTTGCATAACAAATGAATTTCTTTGATAAAACTCCACGACTTTGTGTGTTAGATGTCATGGCACACTATGATGAAAAATGATTTTCACTTCATAACTTGGTAAAACAAAAGAATAGCCATGTCAAACCATGTATCACTGAAAGCATTTAAGGCGTGCAGGGATTTACGTTTCACTGCCAAAGTAAAACAAAAAAGTTTTCGAGTAAATTCTCTAAAACACCCTCTTTGCTGTTCTTTTCTATCTTTGCTCGTTTCTGAGATATTTCACTTAAAAAAAAATAAGATAATTTCGTTTTTAGCAAATATCTAGTAGTTGGAAGTTCTAACCAATTGCTATATGGAAATTAAAGTACTACAGAAAGTTGGTGCATGTCTGAAAGTAAAGTTAACAGCAATCAGAATCATGGAAAGTCATATAGCATACAGGGGAGATAACGAAGAATTGAAAGAGTTGCTGAAGAGTAAAGCAGCATCAGCCTTTGACCTAACTTCAGGGTAGGCTTGGCACCACATGATTGGTTTAAATTGTCAAATTATAAAGAAATAAGCCAAACAGGCAGTACTGTTACACCCTGAAGTTAGGCCACGGACCGCTGTTGGAGTAAAGTACCCTCAATTTCAAAAATTAAGAGCAATTATGATAAAAATTTAGAATTAAAAGGCACGTCCAAATATGAAATCATGGCCCCTGATCTCAAAAATAATTTGTTTTTATTTAAATAACCCTCATAGTTGTGAAATTTTTTAGCAACTAATATACAGAGAGGCATATGTCTTCTAAAGGAAAATTG